>PVIA01001373.1:0-286558 GCA_004024845.1 Tonatia bakeri
GAAAAGTTGTTTTTCATTAAGTACATCATTACTTATGTTAACATGTAATGGGTTTATTAATGTTATGAAAATTAACAGGTAATTTATTTTAACTTTGGTTTTAGTTTCTAATATGGTAAATATTGAGAGATAAACACTCTTAATTTTTAGTGTGTGATGGTGACCTGAGACTAAGGTTTGACAACTCCTGCTCCATGTGTCTAGCAGAGTGCCTTTTTCGTAGCAGTAAACGATGGAAGAATGAACAACAGAACCAAATGATTCAAATGTAAAATTAAAGCACAGTGGTAATAATGGAGAGTGTTGAAAGGGAAGTATAAGAGCTATTAAGAAATGATGTCTACTATATGTTTATGACTTTGATTCCCTTTGCTTCCCAGAGAACACTGATGAGGCATAATAGAGTAAGGACATTTGAAGGGGTGAGCAAAAGAGCTGGTCTTCCTGACATTTTTTCTTTTATGACAACTAGTAGTCAGGATGGGCTGGATTATGCTGCAGTGACAGCTAACCCCAAACATCTCAGCTGTTGGGCATCACAGAAGTTTCTTACTCATATTACTGCATGTGTCGTGTGGAACTTCAGGGAGCTCTGCTCACCATTGTCAGTGAGGATCCAGACTCAGGAGGCTTCTCTCAGCCCATGCTTCCACAAGCATCGTCAGTGCCGCTTCAGCTCCTGCCCAGCCATGACCCGTGTTAGTTTCCCTCACGTTTCATTTGCCATAGTGAGTCATATGTTTACACCCAACTTTAAAGAATTGTTATTCTATGTGCTCAGAAGATGAAGATTCAGAAATATTTGGTAGACCGCACTAATGATGATCTTGCAGTCATAATAGAAATTATAGCCTTCACTTTGGAGTGCGCCCTTTTTGAAAATGCTGAGAACAATGTGGAACTGTGTAAGGACAGTGCTCGGAACATATTCTCCTTCTGCACACTCGTGTAGATGGAGGATGAGGGCTCTTCTCATAGTGAGGGAGGGCTGGGGTTATGAATTCAAGGTCTACTGAGGAGCCACTGGGGCTATGGTTTTATGGGGACTTGTGAAGTAGACTAGATGAATTTGAAACTGCTGGAGAGTCTTTCATGCAGATATGCAGTAAACCACTCTTATTAGACTAAACAGTGCCTCAATTTAATTCTTGGAGACAATGTAAGATCTAACTACTTGAATTAGTATGTCTGTACACATGTGAGTGAAGAGACTGGAGGAAAAGCAAATGTAATATTCTAGCTGCAGATATCAATTTCAAAGTTAATAATGAAATTTCTTCTTGGCAGCTAGCAGTAGAATTTTACTTTGATGAAAATTGCTGGCAGAATCTTCAGAAATACGGCTTTTCTTTTTTGTAGTAAACTGAATGTTCATGGTGTTTACAGTTGTTCTGGCAACTCAGGCCCCAGTTCTACTCCTCCCGATGCACCCTCTGTCTCAGCGGCTCCTCCTCCATCTCTCGCCAGGCCCGGGCCCGTCTTCTCCAGCTCTTGCCTGTCCGTTGTCCTCCGTCCTCTTCTGCTTTCTCCTCCCTGCCCTTCCCTGAATCCCCATTACAGCTGCTCTACTTCAGTTCTCATCATTGCTTGTGAAAACAATCTTTAAGAACTTTGTCAATCTAAAAACACAGGAGAGAAAATCAAATGTGTAGCATCTACTTAACCAAAATGTGTAGCATCCATTTACTTGAGACAAACCTTCAGAACAGTAGGCAGTTCCAGTTTTGTTTTTGACTGTTGGGCACTTTTGGAAGGAATGATGGCAAACTGCTCAAATTCATCTACATTTGCTTATTTGTTTGGCTTAGTTTTCTTTTCCTTTTTTTTTGGTGAGAGGTGGTGGTGGTGTGGGGGGTTGTTTTGGAACCATCAATTGTGATTCTTCTTGCATAGATTGAAGTTCTTTTGGGGAAAACTGATTTATCACTCACTCAGGGCCTAACATGGTACCTGGCACACAGACACTTCATGAATATTGGTTGATTAAATGAATACTTAAACTGAAAATGAGACAAAAGACAGGTAATATGACAATCTAGAACAGAAATGTTTCTTTTGAATTCGTTACATCATAGTCTTCACATCACTCAAAACTAAACACCCTCGGTGGCACCAGGAAGTTCTGTTGCTTTCTTTGGCTGCTGATGGTAGCAGAATTTGAGAATTGTGTTCCTGGGTTAGGGGCTCCATTCCTTATTGACTAGATCATTCTGTCCATGGTTGAGATATCACTACCCAGGCAACTACCAGCTCTCATTTATTCCACCTGGTCCTGTCTCAGTTAATCCCCACAAAACATTCTGTGAAGTTAAAGCATCACTAACCCCTGTCATAGATGAAGACACAGAGGCTCAATGAGGTTAAGCACTTGTCATAATCATTAGGGAAAATCAAAAATGTTACAGCTCTTTCTCCTCTGGGAAAATATGAGGATTCTACTTCTTCACCCATTTGAAGTTAGTTGTGACCACGTGATTTGTTTTGCCAAATGATATATGAGCAGAATGATGTGTGTCATGTAAAAAAAGGTCTTTTTTACCCTCACCTGAAGATATTTTTTTCATTGCTTTTTTAGAGAGCAAGTGGAAGGGAGAGAGGGAAACATCAATTTTGTTGCTTCTCATACATGCCAGGACCAGGGATTGTATGTGCCCTGGCTGGGCATGGTTTTAGTCCAGACTAAGGACCAAACCCATAATTTAGGTACATGTCCTGAGTGGGAATCGAACCCACAACCCTTTGGTTACAGGATGACGTTCCAACCAACTGATCCATACTGGCCAGGGCCTGGGTGTCATTTTTAAGAAAGGCTTTTAGTGCCAGTACATGCATCACTGTCTTCTCTTCCTTCACAGCAGCAGTGTTCTAGAGAGTGTTCCATGCATTTATTTCCTGACCTACGGACAGAGATGCAGAACCAGACTCCCAGCCAGTCCATGGTGGACATTATCATGAGTGGAAAATAAGTCACTGTTGTTTTAGGCTATGAGAATCTGAGGTGTCTTTTATTGTAACCTGGAGGCAAATATGAGGATTTTTGCATAGATTGGAGGTTACAATAAGGGGAGTTTTTGTGGCAGGGGGAGTCTTTGAGGTGACCCAGTAAGTGGGGCACCAGGGTTTGAATTAAGGTGTGTAGATTCTCCAGATGACATGGTTCATTTTTATTTATCTCTTTGCTCTTCATTCCCTCTGCCTTCAGGTCTCCCTGCTCTCAAAAAGTGTGGGCTCTGATGATCCAGAGTTTTATTGTTTCAAGTCAGAAAATGAAATTCCTGGTGTTTCTTGATGCGAGGCAACAAGTCAGCATTCAGAAGAGTAATTTTCTGTGATGGTTCTGTTTTCTAAGGCCCATTCACATCAGCCCCAGGAAACAGCTGGAACATACCACTTTGATGGGCCATGATCAGCCTTTGCCTCAGAAAGAGCCCATACACTGTGATGGGTTCTGCAAGTAGTAACCATGGTTACAAATCAGAGAACAGTCTTGTTAGGTGAATGTAGCAGAGAGACTAATATCAGTATCCTTTTTGAGGAGGAAGAATAGGGTAAATTCAATTATAATGACAAGTTTTTCCTTCAGTAAATGTCTTACTTTAAAAATCGATTCTCCTAGCACACACTTAAGCTGGAGTCTGGATTTTAAGAATAGCTGTAGGTGTCAAGGCTGAATCATTTCTTCAATTTCTAAAGGACATCTCTGAATAATTTTTGTCTGTCTTTCTAGGGAACTGCCTAGAGCCTGTGAGAAAGTGGCATTTCCTTTTAACTAGCTAGTGACAGTGGCTGTGTAGATTATTTTTATTTGTAATGATGTCAATGACAGTTTTAACTGTTGTCTTCAGTAAGAATGATAATATTGTATTGGAAGTATCCCTTGGATTGGAAGTATCCCTTCCTCTTTGTGCTGCTAAGTTTACTGTATCCAGGTGTAGTGATAGAGCTTTGGAGTATTATATTAATTCATTTAAATTGTCCATTCATTCAGTCACTTAAATATTTTTGAGTACCACTCTTTAGTCAGTGCTCAGCTAGATGCTGGGAAAATACAATGAGCAAGGCAGAGAGTCCCTGCTTTTGGAGACCTACTGGTTAAACCTCTTTTTACCAAGGGTACAGTGATGCTGGTGATAAACTGGTTCTCCTGAGCAAAGTGGGAAGTGTGTGTAGAGAGACTGGGTCACATCTGAAGGTGGAGAATGAGAACAGAGAGACCACCTAGGGACTGTTCAGATAGTAAGAGATCTGACTCAGCCAAGGAAGGCTGACTGGAGGAATTGAAAAAAAGGGCAACGCAGTGAGTTCATGATGAGAGCTGGCTCAATACAAACCTGTGGAGGAAAGCAGACTTTGTTGCTTCCGAGAACAGAACCAGGCCCTGTGGGTGACCATTTTAGGGGAGAAGATATTGACTTGAGACTCCTGATGTTTTACATGGGGATTTGAATGTAATTTTGATTTTCGTAATTCATGAATTTCAATGATCTTCTCAGGGGACCAGTGACCCAATCCAGGTTCAGGCTGGTAAAGCGCCACTGACAAGGAAGCAGCCCCACCCCTGTCACATGTGGATGTGGACTGTTCCTGTCAAGGTGCCTTTGTGTAAACAGCTTCTTGGGAGGGAATGAGAGCTGCAGGGGCCACCTCCCCAGTGCCCGAGAATTGTAAAAGGTAAAACAAGGGACTCTGTTTATGAAAATCCATAGTCAAGCCTGGGACTGTATGGGGATGGACATTATTTCTAAGAAGTTGTTTCTACTGAAATGAAAGCCAGCCCTTTCTGAGCATGTGTGTGCTTTGGGTGGCACGTACAGTCTCTTTATCCATCCACGTGCTGCTACTACTACTTACCTGAGAAATTTACCACATGTAAGTATGAACTTTATTACAGTGAGATTGATTCTCATTATGTGGCAAGTTTCCTGACATCCAAAGTATGAGAGCAGACCTTAAGAGATTGGCTCTGCCTGATGTTATAGGAGAAAAACTGCTTGGGAAAGAACTTGGTTATGATCTCCAGGTGTTTTTTAGTTCTGTGATTCTATGAGCCACATCTGCAATAACACACCCCACCTTCCAGAATGTCTATCCTGTGGGGCATTTAAACTTACATCATCTGTATTGTATTCTAGCTCTAGAGATAATGTGTATCTTTGAGAAAATTCCAGTATGTTGTACTAGACGAATGTCTGAAGCCTAAAGGTTTGATACTGAGTCAGGTTATTACTGACATGAGCTTTTCCCCCTCATTCTCTGCTTCTTTTCCTCTTCATGTTGGTTTAACAGAAAATAGGTTTTCTGGAAAGTATCTTTGCCCACTGATTTAAGTAATCAATAAACAGCATAACTAGAGCCAGTGAAACATTCTTGGAGTGTCTGCATTTTTGGGGGGTTGTTGTTTGAGGCTTTATATATTTTCCCATTTGCTCTTGTCCCACTCACTTCATTCCTCATACCACTGTAGTGGTAAATACCAGAAAGGTGTGTGTTGCCCTCACATCAGAGGGACAGGTGCTAGAATGAACTAAGACCACAGTCTTCTCAGAAAATAGTAGAGATTGCCTTAAGGACTTCTCTCACTGTGATGTAACACACATAAATAAGCTGGGTACATATAGTATCACTTTCCCAAGTAAACATTTGTTAACAACCTCTGTGCTCAGTGAAACATCTAACACTTTTCCTGGGAGCTCTCCAACTTCAGTTTGCCTAAAGTCACCGCATACCCTCTCTCTGTGTGATGAGTGATGGCTACAGTTAGGCTTCAGTCCTCATTTCTTGATTCAGCTCAGATCATTTCAGCCCCCAACTGCAACCTCTCAGTTCTCTGAACTCACCTTCTTACGCTGGGAAATTATATGTGGGGGAGTCCTACCATGGCGATTGGACTTCACAATTCCCTGAGGATCTTGAGCTCAGAGGGGATTTACGCCTGTGGTTGCAGGCCAAAGGGAAGAAGAAAAAAATGAATGTTTATTGAACATCTGCACAGGACCCTTTCTCACATGTTTCTTTGCTTAATCCTTTCAACATTCCTGTAAAAGGTCATTATTTCCATTTTACAATCTTTTCATCTTCTAACTTTATCCATCCATGATATTGTGCTGACAGATTATCTCTGGAGTTCTTTCTGTATTTCTCCTTATGGACTCATTCGGTTCATCTGAGAGAGGTGAGGCATGAACCACCACACTATACCTTCCCACCCCACCCACCAGTTAGAACAATGGGGGCTATACCAGTTGCTGTCATCCAAGTCTGTGTCACTGAGTTAAAGCCCCTTGCTCTTGGGATTTCTTAGAGGTGGAGGATCAGCAGTGACTTTGGAGTAGGATAGTATCAACTTGGAATTGCAAGCGTCTCAGTTCAGCTTGGACTTTTCAATAACGGAAATGCTGGGCCCATCATAGTTCTGACTAAATTCCCCGTAGTCACTCTAGCATCACTTGAGGCCTCAAAGCTACCACATCATTTGGAACCTAGAGGTCACTTTGGCTGACTTGTGTAATAAATCTCTCCAAGGGGGAGAAATTGAGGGTATGAGCAAGTGCACACCAGGGAAGGTGCCTTTGCTCTCGCTCAGACACACAGTGCTTAAATGCGGAGAGTCTTCAGGGCCACTTGGGGGATACTGGCATTAAGGGCCCAGAGATGTTCGTGTCTTTTTCTGGAGGCTGCTGTTTGAGTTGGGGGTGACCTGTGATCATCGATTGCCCAATGTGTGTTAACTCATTGGACGTGCGTCATCAAGGCCACAGGAGTTACTGCTCCAGGAAGCCAATTTGAATGGCTTTTTCCAAATCACTGTGTGAGTCAGGAGCAGTGAGGAGGGGCCACATTTGTAAGTGGAGGCCCAGACAATGTGCCTATCACTCTTAAAGTTTTATGTTTCTGTCTTTGTCTCTACCTGTGCTTACAGGCAGTACTGCTAAACTGTCTATATTGACACTGATATCAACATCCATATCCCTATTGATTTGGCTGCAGATGAAGGACTGTTAACTGGCTTGCTTTCCTGCACATGCTTTTTTATCTGCATATACTTTTCAGATATAAGGGCTTTTGTTAACTAAAGCCATAGGTGTCAATCTTTGATAATTCAGACAGAATCTTCAGGAAAAATTTCCCTTGCTATAATTAAAAAATAGTGTAAGTATTATTTCATGTAGTATGTAAATACTACTTAAAAGTAGCTTTAAACTCTTTCAAATTTTGATCTCAATGTTTATATTAAAATTTGATTTAATTATATCTATCTAGGTAGTATAGTAGGCAATAATGCTTCAACTTAATCTCAAGTAATTAGAAATAATAAAAGTAGACTTAATAACATTTATCATATGATAGACATGTATTGTATTATATTTTTATTAAAGTATTATGTAAAAATGCTTTTGAAATTGAAGAGCACAGAGGACTTCTAATGAAAAATGAATTGCTTTGCTTTATTTTCCTTATTCCCAGTCCCACCTTCATAGCAACAACTTTTAATTCTTTAAATTGTTTAATTTTTTAATTGATTGGTTGGTTGATTCAATCTGTATTGTAATTTTTTCCGTTATCATTTAGTCCCCTTATACCCCTGTGCCCCAGGATCCACCACACTGTTGTCCATGTCCATGAGTCCTTTTCCCTTTTTGCTCCGTCCCTCCACCCCAACCTCCTCCCCACCAGCTGTCAGCCTGCTCTTAATCTCTGAGTCTGTCCCCATTTTCCTTGTTAGTTCAATTTGTTCATTAGACTCCACATATGAGTGAATCATATGGTACTTGTCTTTCTCTGACTGGCTTATCTCACTTAGCATAATTTTCTCCAGATCCATCCATATTGTCGCAAAGGATAAAACTTTCTTCTTTTTTACTGCCAAGTAGTGTTCCGTTTTCTAAATGTCCCATAGTTGTAAATGTCCCATAGTTGTAAATGTCCCATGGTTGTTTTATCCACTCATCTACTGATGGCCACTTGGGCTGCTTCCATATCTTGGTGATTGTAAATCATGCTGCAATGAATGTAGGGTGCTTATGTTCTTTCATATTAGTGTTTGGGGTTCCTTTGGATATATTCCCCATTGTAGGAATTCTTTGAATTGTTTAATTAAAAAAATTGTCATGAATCTCTTCATATCACTATAATTAGCTTTAAATTAATTAACTAATTAGCTGAGTATTGGTGGGATCTTTAGACTTCTTACTTGAAGTAAAGGATGTTAGCTTCCCTACTCTTCCTTGCCCTTCTTCCCACTACTTTCACTTCCAGGCTTCTGTTGTAGGTACTTCTACTATTTATTGTCAATGTTGGTTAGATTTATATTCTTGTCTCTATATAAATACAACCTGTACTTTTTCTGTTGGTTGATTCTAAAGTCAGAAATCCATAACAGCATTTATGTTATTATGACTGTATGAATATAGTTTACTCTAAAGCTGTATAATGGGCTTTAATTACATTTTCTCTTTTGTACATTTTTTTAACCTGGAGTTTTAAATTACACTTTTGAGAACTACCTAGTGTTGCTGTATTACCAAACTTTTTTAATATCTCAAAGATACTAGTAAACTCTGTAGACAGTGCCTTTCTGCAGATCCATCCCTCCTCATTGTTGCCCTCTCCCCTGCATCACCTCCTGCTGCGTGAGACATGAGGGGCCTCCAGACCTGCCGAATAGCCCCTGTCCCGGCTTTTACTCCCTGATCTCCGGAGTTCCAGATCGTGTAGTTTCTTTTTCTTAGTCTGTTTTTTCATTTTGGAAAATCACACTTCAAGTAACTGTGTATGAAAGGGCGTACACAAATTGACATTTTAAATTTTGTTTAATCCCCTAAAAGTTCATAGTTCATTTGTTTTTTTAAGTATTTTTTTCTTTGGAGAATATAGGATTCTAGGTTGAAAATAATTTTCCTCCCAGAACTTTGCAGGCATGGTTCTGTTCTCTTCTATGATTCTGGGTTGCTTAAGAGAATTCCAAAGTCTGATTCTTATTTTCTTCTTTAGATAGAAAATCGTAGTTTATTCTCTTCACTTTTGGTATTGTGAAGTTTCACAGTAATTCATCTATATACAGTGCTGAATTGTATGTGTGGTTTGTTTGCTAATTTTTCTCTAGGGACCCTTGTGATTTGAGGAAACATGTCCTTCAGCTTTGGTTCCTTATTCTGGCTAAGCAGGACTCCTAATAGTCAGATATTGGCCTTTGTGGAGTAAGCCTCTATTCATCTTATTGTTGTTCTCAGTTTTGTTTTGTTTTTTTTTTTGTCCTCCTCTACACTTATGTTTTTGGAATATTTTCTCAATTTTATTTTCTAAGCTTCGTATTGTTTTATTTTTTTTGCAATCATATATAGTCCTTAGAAGTACTTATAACTCTAAAACATTTTTCTTGTTCCATTTTTATAACATCCTCTTTGTGTTTTATGAAATATAATAGCTTCTCAAATCTCTCTGCAGACTAGTATGACTTTTATTTAGATTTTTAAAATTATATTGCTTTTATTGAAGTTGTGTGGAGTTTTTTGGTTTGTTTTGGAATGTGTTTTGGTCTTGGGCTTTCTCAATTATCTGATGATCCTCAGTCATTCATTTATATTTAAGAAAGAGGATTTGTTTCTGAGTGAGTAGAAAATGTTATTCTGAGGTGTCTCCTAAATTCTAGAAATTCAGAAGACTTTGCTTTGAGGTATAAATACCTGCACTCATTACCCTTGTCTTTTCTAATACCTCTTTAGCAAAGAGCCCTGTGGTGTGAATAGCTGCTGGGTGCTCTGCCTGCTGGGATGGTGGTAAACTTTCTGTGCACAGAGTTTCCATAAACTCATCCCTTTCAGCCTCTTTTATATTTGGCCTCTTCCTATGTGGAGCTCCTTTTGGGTTTTGCAGGGAAAATCTCTTTTGTGACTACATGTCTCTCTGTACATATTTTATACTGTAATTTTTATATATCACAAATAGTATCAGGTTTTAATACTCCATCTGCTCTTCTTTTTTTCAGAAAGTTTTCTTGTTTCTGTTGGTTTTCTACTAGTTTTTTAAATTAATGTAATTCTGTATATTTATATTTTTTTCTCTATCTTTTTAACAGACTTTAGGAAGGGACAGGGATAAATCCATGTGCTAAGTCATATGCTAAGTTGAATTTGTAGCCTTCGTAAATTATTTTAAATTTAGACACTTCATCACTTCAGAGAATTTCTCTACTAATCTGAATTAGCAAAATTTTACTGTAGCTTGGATCTGGTGTCTATACATAGATATAGAAGAGTAGACCCAACTAAGGAAAGCAGGCACTACTGCAAGTGCTTGGGATGGTGTGGCTGCAGGAAGCTGTTGGAAATCCCTCCTTAAATTGGCTTAGGGGCATTTAGTAAAATGACTTTGGGTCAGTGCCTATTTGGAAATAAGGCAGTGAGATGTTTGTTTACTTCTGTCATAAGCTGCTATTGGTCTTTCCCACTTACCTTTCACAAGATAGCATAGATTACTGATGGTGTTCTTTTTTTTCTTTTCTTTTTATTATTGTGAGATAAGGTTACATATTATTTTATATATTTCTGCTTACATTCTTTGGACACTATAACTTTTTGTTCATAGTTTGTAGTTTTTGTGTGTGCATGTGACAGAGAAAGAACTATTATAAGATCAAAAATACTATATGTAATCCCAAGGACCACAGATTCCTTGAAGTAGTTTGTGGAAATTCCCTATTCAGTAAGTTTTCCAGTCTGTGTTTGTCTCTGAATGTTTCTTCAGCTGAGTAGAGATCTTTTAAATATCTTTTCTATGTGTCTGTATGTAGAAAGAGAACAAAATGCTGTTTTAATAAAAACTGTCTACTGTCTATTTTAGAGTATAACAGTAATTAAATATCTAGTGCAATATTATTAAAACAGGAGTCTCCATGGTTAGAGCATTTTCTTTTTGCTGATTAAAATTTTAAAAGAATTAGATGAGGTGAAATCTTGTATATTTGACATTGAGATGTCTAAGACCTAACACTGAGTCTCCAGAAAAGTCCAGAGAACGGTCAGAAAACTCAAAAACAGGTGAGAATGGGGCCTAGGAAGTTGAGGTTGGAGAGATTATCAAGGGGCACATGGAAAGCTGAGGTCCCAAAAAGGTAGAGAATGGTCTTCAAATGAAAAGAATATTCGCTGTGAGGACTCAGTTGCCTGGGTGTTTGTTATGTTTGGCCTCTGCACGCTTCCAGTTCCCTCTACAAGAATGTCTTCTCTGTTACCTTCATTCCATATATTAGGGATGATTTTAGCTTTAGGCTAGGACTTGACTCATATTCTTTATAGTTATTTGCATCGTTTCATGTCTTCTTCCTTCCTCCAATTTTGCTTCACTTTCCAAGTCAGTCACATTGTTTGAATTGTTTCATTTCCCCTAGACTTTTTTACCCAAGGCTATCATTTCCTTTCACTGAGGTACTGACACGCCCCCTTATTTCTCTTCTCCTTCTCTCCTGATTTTTCCTTTACAGGGTGTTTTTTTTCTTCTCTTTATTGTTTCTTACATTCTGTTCCATGGATGACTGACAGGCTTTCAGCTCCTTTGGCAGTCTTGTCATTCTGTTAGTTCTGGGCCAGCCACAGACTTCTTCCTTATTTACTCCAGAGCTTTCCAAGTCTTGAGGCTCTTGGAGCGTGAACACACGTCTCCCTCCGTAGGAAATGGACTTGAACAGTAGTGTTTATAGTAGTAACTCAAAATGGAGGTAAAATGATACCCAGTTGGTATCACTCACAAATATTTATTAAGTGCCACTTGTGCCAAGTAACTGCGAACAAGGTAAACGGAAAGCCTTGGCTCTGGACCCTTGGGTTTATAGTATATTAAATCATAAACAAACAGCAAAAATTCTTTATACAAAAGATAATTGCAATTGAAAGAAAAAATATCCAAATTGGTTTTTCTCATAGTTATGAAATTCCTTCAGAGAGTTCCTTCTGATAATATTTTTAAGCTTCCTTAGTCTAATATTTATATTCTTAATGTTTCTTTATTTTATTTGGAGGCAGAGAATGAGTTGGAGCTTTTAATGACATGCTTATTTTATTATTATTTTTGGTGGGGAGCGCTCTTGAAATTCTGTTGTCATGGAAGACTAGGAAACTGGTCTGGCAAAATCCAAGCTTATCTTTTAGCCATTCCTTCTAGACTTTTTCAGTCAAACTTATTGTGATTTATTCTCCTCTCTCGTATCCCTGATTTAGTGGTTGAACTGGGAAGAAACTGCAGTTGCAATAACCCAAAATGTGGAAAACCAGTATGGAAATAATGAAGAACTGGCTGTATGATCATTATGGAATTTTACGGACACTTGGCTATGACTATGAATTAGCCCAGTCAGAAGCACATGGCATTATTGCTTTTATAATTACATTGCTATTGTTTTTAGCATGCTTTCTTCTTTGTTATAGAGCTGTGGTTTGGGGTTACTATTTAATCTCAGTGGTGAACAGAGTAGCTAAATTGAATATCCCCCCCCCACTTTTTTCTTTGTGAAAATGAAAACAACAAAGAAATGCAAATTTCATTTTGGGGAACAACTAAAATTGGAAACCAAGAACATTTCTACCTTAAGTATTATTAGTAATATTATAATATACATAATTAGCATGTAAATAGAATATAGTCTTTGTTGTTATACATTAACTTTTCATTAGAAGTGATGAAGTTTATGTGTTTATTTATGTAAGTAACATAGGCCAGTTTTTTTTCCCTCAGAGGGGAGGGGTTGGTATTAAGAGATCCAGATTTAAATTGTTTTTATTACTTGCTTTGTGACCATACATTCAACCTCCTCATAGTTCATTTTGTTTATTGTTAAAGTGGTAATAATAACACTAACTCAAAGTGTTTATATGAGGATTAAGATAATGTAAGTTAAAGTGCCTAGTAATCAAGATCAGTTGATCCTTAATCTTAGATATAGACATTTTCTAGGAGATTGGTATTGGTTATGCCAACAAGTGGGGGGAGAATATCAGTGAGTTAGTGGGGAGCAGAGCACATTAGTGTGCATTATTCCAGAACTACAGTTATTATTCATTTTGTGATCCCAAGTAGTTCAAATCATAGTTATGGCTCTGAACTTTCTGACATTTATGCTCAGATTCATTTAAATGCCCATTATATGTAAGTTACCTTAGTTAATTTTATACTAAAAAATGGAATTATTGGCAAGAATGAAAAACCAGTTTACTTCATAGCCGATTTGATCTTTGTTTTAGTTTGTCCCTAGGTTCTCTCTTGGCTTGTTAAAAGGGTATGAGGTGTGTGTGTGTCGTTACATTACATACGTATTTACATTTTTATCTAATGTGTACACATTTAAATGTCATGCTCTTGTTTGTTGTACATTCTCCTCACCCCTTTTTATTGTATCTAATAGATATAATTGCAGAGGACTTTATGAATTGCTCCATGTGTGCAAAAGAATAACAATGATTATCAAACCTAATACAGAATGCAATTAATTTTTATAGAAGACAGTATGTCCCTGCCAAGTTGGTACTTTGAAAATGAAATTGTTTTTGATTGTGTGAAACTGCTTGAGAATGTGATCCTCCAAACCTTTTTCTCATGGCAAGAGAACAGTGATATGGGAATTCATTATACTTATGCACAGGAGGCTGGTCCTTCTTTTTCTTCTTTTTCAAAAACTGAAGTTTAATAAAGCAAAGTTTCTTTGGACCAAGAGCAGTTTTAAGACATCTGTATGCCCTGGATTTCAGATGGAAAGAGTCTGCTGGTGGTAGCTTTGAGTAAGGAAATCATCACCACCGCCGCCACAAGAATTAACACGCTTCATTCAGGTGTCCTCATAACACAGCTTTTTGAAACAAGGTGGTGTTTTCCTGTGCTACCCCTATTCACTCACAATCATAGTATAATGAGTTTGCTTTATAGGACAAAACTCTAAATAGAAAGCACTGGCTTATTCAGACACCATGTCTTATTGAACGTCAGGCACGAAGTATCTACAACAGAATGGTATTGTTGGGGATCTGTTGTGTAACGGCTTCTGGGTTTGCTGACATGCTGCACACACATTTCTGATTCCCAGATATAATCTGGGAATCGTAATCTGTTTTGGCTCTTGTCTTTTCGAATTGGAGAGATGTTTCTGGAAAAGACTGATTAAACAGTGATCTTCCAAAATAAAGTGATTTATTTATTTGATAGCGTAGGTGAGGATTTAGAGGAAAAGCCAAGTCTGATCATTTCTGTGTGCTTATGTGGCAAGCATGCTAATTTAATGATTTGCTCAAGATGCAAGAGTTTGGAACAGTAGCTTGGAGGAGAGCAAGGTTATCAGAGCTACTGCCCTGGCTACTTCCACTTACATAAGCACCTTTCAACTCAGATTCTGACGGGGACACCCTCTGGTTAATGTAACAGATTTATTCTGAGCAGTAGTTCTCAAACTTTAGCATGTTTCAGAATCACTTGCAAGGCTTGTTAATACCCACATTGCTAGGCCCCATACCCCGAGTTTTCATGTAGTATGTCTGGGGTGAGTCCCAGGAGTTGGCATTTCTAACAAGTGCTCATGTGATGCTGATACTATTGGTCTGGGGACCACCTTTTGGGAAGCATTGCATTGGGAAGCCCTTGTCTTTGTTCAAGGAGTTAGGGTGTAGGAGTGAGGGGTTGCTAGGGAGGGAAATAGGTAAGATTGGAGAATGCTGGTCATCTTGCTCATGGTTTACCTAGAAGTGTTGGCTTCAGAATTCTAACAGTGTATTACAAAGTTACATATTAGTGACCATTACTAATATTACTTTTACACACAAGTTTTATTAACTGCTTTTATTAATGAGAATAAGATGAGGTTAGGAGGAACATTAGATTTGATTATTTCTTAACACTGGCCTTTTCTTCCCCATCTGGTTCCTGCCTCTTCCTTGGACTTGTGCCTCTTTCTTCCCCACATGTTGTGCAAGTATAGATAGCCACACTACAACTATCTTTCAGAAATGACAGAAATGATGAGGCAGTATATGAGGTTTCCTGGAAAAGTTGTGACATCAATCAAGATTACCCTGATAATGAAAACCTTATTCATTTGACTTCTACCTCTTCAGATCTTGTAGCAGTTAGAACAGTGCTTGGGTTGAAAGGTACCTTTGCCGTATTTATAAAGAGTTTCCAAAGCAAATCAGTGAGTTTAGCATATTGCCCAGGAAATTTAAATTACTTAATAAAAGGCTGCTTTCAATTTATTTCTGTACTTCCACTTAATATGATTGCTTTATAATTAGAAATTAGTCTTATCTAAGCATTTACCTAAGCTACTTTTAATTTAGGATTGCTAAGCCTTCTTTGCCTTAGGGATATATAGTTTAAATTCATTTACTTACTCAGGTAGAATTTTCACCCATTATAGATCAAATAACTGGTTTTGTTTGTTGATGAGACAGAGGGGAGAGAGAGGAGGGGGGAGAGAGAGAGAGAAACACCGATGTGAAAAATATTGATTGGTTGCTTCCTGTACACTTTCTGACCAGGGATCGAACCTGTAACCTAGGTTTGTGCTCTGACTGGGGATCAAACCCGCAACATTTTTGGTGTACAAGACAACACGCCAACCAACCAACTGAGCCACCTGGCCAGGGCAACTGGTTTTGTTTTTCTTGTAAAGTACAAAATTGTATATACTCCTCATTTCCTGTTAGTTTTAAACCCAGCATTATTTTGGGGCATTTATGTTTGTACCTGGTATCGTTTATATTCAGGGATGCTAGTAACCTGGGGTACATTTCAAAGTAGAAAATGTGGCCTTCAACGTTCATTTAATTTTGCTCATAAAGCATTTTTTCAGATGTTTTCCTCCCTTTTGAAAAATGCCCTGTGCTCAAATTTTCCTAGAGTAAAATTTCCCACCAGGTAAAGGGTTTAAGTGATCTAGGACATGCTTACTCAATGAAATGTGATGGAGTGGAAAATATCCTGTCTTGCCAGCCCAAGAAAATTATGACTTTTCTGATTTAGTAGTTAAAGTCAATTATATTATTTAAAGAGCTGCTGTTACATAGACATTAAATTATTAGGAGTAGATTATAGCCTTTTGTAAAATTATGTGTTGAAGTTTTGATCTGAAGGAATTAGTCTGTAATCTAAAGAATTATCTGGAAGTAAATATGAAGCTGTGCTTGAACTTCTGTGCTATTTTTTTTTTTAACCAACCTTTGTCCTCTTGGTGTGAAGACCAGCCGAGTCAGATTATTGAGGATTAAGGATGAATGCATTACTCAGCATCCTGCATGGTTTGGGTCAAGCATCCTGGCTTTGAAAAATGACTCTTTTGCTTAGTAAGCCTAAAAATTTCAGGTCCAACTATAGAAGGGAAGTTCAGTTATCTGTTGATTAACACAGTTATTTGAAATTGGTCTCTCACTCTTTGAGATGTCCTTCCTCCTGTTCTTGTCTAACAGTGTCTAAAGTCATTGACTAGATTGTCAGTGGATTTTCTGTACAGCAACTGTGTTGCTGGAGAGCTTGGTTCCCAAAGCATCCCTGAGGAAACCATCCCTTGACTTGAATAAGAAATTTGGCATGTTAAGGGCGAAGAAAGGGTACATTTACTGTTGCCTGGCAAATGGGAATGGAGAAAGTAAGGGGAGCCTGTGATAACAGTATTTTGGGTCAAAGAATGGGGTTTCTGGATCAGTGGGGATTTTGTTAACTGAAAAGTTTTCTACTAAGGAGAAATATTCTTCATCAAAGTGTAAGCTAGAGAAGGGGACACCAATGGCTTTTTGGGTTGATTTTAATGAGTGTCCTAGGAAGGACTGCAGAGGCCTGGGGGAGAGAACGGCCTGCATTGCAGACGTGAGGGAAGAGCTGGTCTCTGCAGGGGATGGGAAAAGCAGAGGCCTCTGAGTGGATTAGGATGTGTGTGAAAGGCTGTGACAGAAACCAAACCAGACCAGGAAGTTTATTTTTATGTTTATTGTTTTTGATGCTTCTTTCAAAGTTTAACTTATCTTAAAATAGAGACTGGCAGAAAACTTTCATAGGTTATTTGGGGTTTTTCATACTTTTCATTTAACCGCAATTATGCTTCAACCTGGATGTAGCTAAACATCATCACCATGCCCATTGTCATCTACTAGCCCTGATGAAATATGCAACCGAAGCCGCTGTGTTTTTGAAAAGAAGTCTTTAATTCGGATTTTCTTTGTTTTCCCAGGTAGCCCAGGCATGACCCATAGGGATCTAACTTCCTCCAGTCTGAATGACATTTCCGATAAGCCGGAGAAGGACCAGGTAAGCCAAGAATTCTTGCTGCTTTGAAGTGTAAGACTATATGTATATCTAGAAGACGCTGGGAAAACATTGGAAATGATAGTTCCCAGACTGAGAATGAACCAGTGTGTGCAGATGGGTTTTGTGCACTTTTTTTCTGGGGATGAGGAGGCAGTTTGTGAAGGGATTTGAAGTTCAGAACACAGAAATTAGAATCTTGACTCCAGCCTTTACATATGTATTCTTTTGGGTAATTTAATCTTGTAACTATAGTTGTATTGGCTTTAAAATAGTAATAGTAATACCTATCTCAGGTTAGTGTGAGGATTAAATGAGATACTTTGTGAAAAAGTACAGTGACTAAAAAGGCTAAAAATTCTGGTAATTGTTAACTCTTGGGTATACTTTTGGCAAAGGTAATGCAGTTTTGTTGGTTGTATATTTGTCTATTAAAACACAGAGTAAGTAGTAACTATCCACGTAATATCGTAGCCATAGTTAATGCAATGAGCTCTTCATACCCACCAAAAAGAAAGAAGCTCTGTTCTTTGCTTCTCACAAAAGAGTTTGAAGAGAAGCTTTGTCACTGACCCATGATCTCTTCTACAACCCACAGTAGAGTATTCAAACTAATAGTTCCAGTTTCTACATCCACTATTTTATTAACTTCATATACAAAGAATGAGAAGAAGAAGATGGACTTGCATAGAAGATGAAGCTATGTCAGAAAAACCCACAATCAACTTGGGCTTTTACATTTTTAACTTGCTTTTTTCTCTGTTTAGGTAGGAAAAAAAGGTTGCCAGGCTCAAATTTGTTTTGAAAAAGCTTTTATAATTAATTAGCCAATGTCCTGGAAATGATCTTGGCAGTGAAGTCAAACTTGTTCTGTGCGCTTTTCCAAGTTGGCCCAAAAAACTGAAGTTTCTGATTGACTGATTATTCTGCCTGGATACAGTTTGGACAGTTGCAATGGTGCCTCACAACTTCCTGGAGCTACAGAGCTTCTCAGTAGCATAAGAAATGGGTTTAATGTTCAGAATTTTGAACAGGAGCAGAATTTCTCTTTCTGTTAGCTACATAGTGACAAGATTTGAGGGCATATTTTTTCTGAGATTCTGTTTTGGGAAAACAAAAGAAACAAATCTGTGGACCGTACTTTTTCTTTCTGGCTCTGCCAAGCCTATGCACTGATGATTTCAGTAGCGGCTGCCTTATTGAGAAATAGCTTAAAATAGTTAACAGCAGAAGAAGAGCATAGCCAAAATTTAGGTGATTCAATGCTTCGACAATATTCCAACTTGGATGTTATATTTATTAAGGAGAAAAACACCTGGGGAGGAGAGAAGTAGATTTAAAGAAATACATCTGGAGCTCATCGACTTGTAAATCTACATAAATAATCTCTTCTATTTCGTTGCTATGGAAGATTTTTTCCCCTTCATTATCCAGTTATCTTCCCTAATTACCTTAGACTGATCAGTTTTTCTCCCTTTATTTCTTTTCTGTTCTTTAAAAAATGTACAAGTGCAGCGAATGCTGACCAAATATAATGGGTTCAGTTCTCCTCACGGAGGCATTGACGCAGCTGGAAGGATAAGAAGATCCTTCTCATCGTGTTTCCTCTTAGCTGGGACTCTCAGGTGGAGCGTTGTGCTTGGTGTGGTACGGCGACTTTAAAAGGGCTTGGCACTGTTTTTCCGGGCTTATCAATAATGCACCAACACCTCACAATTCTGTGGCCGACCCCAAGGTAAACTGCAGTCTGCACACAGCAGCAGATGGCAGAGTTGTAGAAACACCTTACAGATCAGATCCTCTGGGAGACACTCAGGGCTTACGCAACCTTGTGACTTCCCTGGTTGTCACTTTCGTGACACTCATTGTTTAGCTAGCTTTTCTGAGAACCTGTCTATAGTTTTCTGGTGGGATGTGGCCTAAGATTTATTTATCTGTAATCATTTTTAACACTACCTATTGCCTATTATCTTTAAATACTTGGCTGTCTTTATTTCTGTTTTTGAAATCTTGGTCTTTTGCAGAACTAGACATCAATTTAAATGACTTGTCAGAGAATAAAGGGATGAAACCATTAAACCATGTATAAGATGGCAAACTGCTAAGCCTGACTGCCTTAAAATGAATCGAGAAACATTTAGTGATTGAACTACCCATAATCCTTTTCTGACACATGTAATATAGGAGCAAGTCAGCTACATTCAGCTGAGATGACTTTTCATTGTTTTGAAGATTTCCATCCTAAGGTTCACATAAAGCTTCCCTTAGCATTAATAACCATTTCATATTCACAGTGGTAGAAACATACAATAGCACCTCCTTTTTTTTTTTTTTAATGGCTCAGCCGAAAAACCTTCTAATTTACACTGAGCACTGGCAGTCTCGTTCCACTCCTCAGAGAAGGTGCAGGAGCTAAGAAAGGCTCATGTTCTCTGAGGTTATAATACTTGTCTTGAGCATGTTTTCAGGGACCAGTGAAACGCTGCTGTGTCAGGAGAGCGCCAGATGGAATCAAATCTGGGAAAACCTGAGCACAAAGGTGTGTTGTGAGGAGGTGGTTACAGTCCTTACAAGTCAAATTTCCGTAGTTTCGATTACTGCAGTGTGCTTCCTTGTCCTTGTGGTTCAGCGGTGACTGCTTTCCTTAGCCAGGTGTCTTTGAGGGGAGCTGGTGCGGTCATTATAATGATTATCGTTGGTATCCCTTTCCCAGGGGATTAGCTTGCCACTTGGATAACTAACCAAACTGATGTTCGTCATCGTTTTTTCCCTTTCTGTAAGAAATCCGACTATAGAAATGGGGGGCAGGCAGGGCAGAGAGGGGGGCAAAGAAGGAAATAATTGGGAAAACTGTGACAGCATAAACAAAAAGAGAAATTTGAATTTGTATAGCTTTCTTCTCCCAACTGATACTCTTACCATATTCTTAAAGAATGAACAGTCAGTGGTTATCAGTAGTGATTGAGAAGCACCGATATTCATACTGATTTCTAGAACCAACGTTCTTGAACCTGTGTTCCAATTAAAATTGGGACAGTTGAATTTTCCCATTTTCATAATGCTCTTCTTCCACGAAAGCCCATTATCCAGATCATTGAAAAACAGATTCTGTATCAGCGGGAAAATGAAGCAGATAGACCTGTCTGAAGTTAACTAAGTTCTATCTTGCATTTTTAATAAGAAAAAAAGAAATAAGAAAATTTTACAATTTAGAGCTATGGTTTTAAGTAACTGTGACGTTGCAATAAATTTGAGCTTCTAGATCACCCCATAACTGTGTGCTACTTTGTTTTTTGTTTTTTACATTTTAAAAAATATTTTATTTATTTATTTATTTTTAGAGAGGGGAAGGGAGGGAGAAAGAGAGAAACATCAATGTGAGGTTACCTCTCTTGTGCCTGCCTACTGGAGACAAGGCCTGCAACCTAGGCAAGTGCCCTAGACTGGGAATCAAGCCAGCAGCCCTTTGATTCACAGGCCAGCACTCAACCACTGAGCCACACCAGCCAGGGCTGCATTTATATATTTTTTTAAAAATATATTTTATTGATTATGCTATTACACTTGTCCCATTTCCCCCTTCACTCCCCTCCAGCCTGCTCACCCTCTCCCACCCACATTCACGCCCTTTAGTTCATGTCCATGTGTCATGATTTCTCTAGCTTCTACATTTCCCATACTATTCTTGCCCTCTCCCTGTCTATTTTCTACCTACTGTTTATGCTACTTATTCTCTGTACCTTTTTTCCTTCTCTCCTCCTCCCACTCCCCTGTTGTTAATCCTCCATGTGATCTCCATTTCTGTGGTTCTGTTCCTCTTCTAGTTGATTGCTTAGTTTGTTTTTGTTTTTGTTTTAGGTGTGGTTGTGAGTTTGCAGTCATTTTACTATACATGTTTTTTTATCTTCTTTTCCTTAGATAAGTCTCTTTAACATTTCATAAAATAAAGGTGTGGTGATGATGAACTCCTTTCACTTGACCTTATCTGAGAAGCACTTTCTCTGCTCTTCCATTCTAAATGAAAGCTTTGCTGAATAGAGCAATCTTGGATGGAGGTCCTTGTGCTTCATGTCTTGGAATACTTCTTTCCAGCCCCTTCTTGCCTGCAAGGTCTCTTTTGAGAAATCAGCTGACAGTCTGATGGGAACTACTTTGTAGGTTACTGTCCCCTTATTTCTTGCTGCTTCTAGGATTCTCTCCTTCATTTTTACCTTGACTATTGTAATTTTGATGTGCCTTGGTGTGTTCCTCCTTGGGTCGAACTTCTTTGGGACTCTCTGAGCTTCTTGGACTTCCTGGAAGTCTATTTCCCTTGCTAGATTGGGGAAGTTCTCCTTTATTATTTGTTCAAATAACTTTTCTACTTGTTGCTCTTCCTCTTCCCCTTCTGGTACCCCTATAATTTGGATGTTGGAACATTTAAAGATGTCCTGGAGGTCCCTAAGCTTCTTCTCATTTTTTTGAATTCTTGTTTCTTCATTCTTTCCTTTTTGGTTCTTTCTTTCTTCCTTCCAGTCCACTCTATTGTTTTGAGTCCCCATTTTCTTCCCATCACTATTAGTTCCCTGTGCATTTTCCTTCATTTCTCTTATCATAGCCTTCATTTTTTCGTCTAATTTGCGACCAAAATCAGCCAGTTGTGTGAGTTTTCTGATCACCAGTGCTTTGAACTGTACATCTGAAAGGTTGCCTATTCCTTGGTCACTTAAAAATATTGGCTCTGGAGCTTTGATTTGTACTTTGGTTTGAGCCATTTTTGGGGGGCGGGTGTCTGGTCACACCTGTTACAATGAGGGTGGAGCCTTAGGTGTTCTCCAGGGAAGGGCAACCCAGTAGCTGGGTTGTGACATTATATGTGGGGGTGGGGTCTAAGAGGAAACAATGGTGCTTGCTCCTCTCTCCGTGGGATAGCAGTCCCTTCCACCGCTTTCCCCAAGCTAACTGGGCCTTTCTGGTGCTAATTCCCATGTGGGTGGGCTTGTGTATGTTCTAGGACCCTGTGGGTCTCTCCAACGTACTCTCCTGTGAGGCTGGGCATATCTCCCTGTGCCTCAACCCCCACAGGTGTGTTTAGTCGGTTTCTCGGGTGTCTGGAGGTTCTATTTTCTGGCTCTGGGACCCTGGGTTGCATGGTCTGTCTCACTGCCCAATTTTGCCTGGTTTATCTGAGCACTAATGTGACCTGGACAGCCAGGTGCCTTGTACACAGTGCCTCACTTCACAGTTGCTGCCTTGCTGGGTCTGCCAGCCACCTGTGTGCTTGGGATACCTTACGTGCCCGGGATCCTTTACACGTCACTTTTTGTGTGGAGATCCCTCTCTGCCTGGCTGCCTGACTCCACCCCTTCTACTGGTCTGGATAAATGTGTATATTTTAACTCCTTGGTTGTGGGACTTCCATACAGTTCAACTTTCTGTCAGATCTGGTTGTTATCTTGTTTCTAAATTGTTGGTGACCTTATCTTGGTTGTGCAAGGAGGTACAGTGTGTTTACCTACACCTCCATCTTGTCCAGAAGTCCCTGTGGGCTACTTTAATTTAAATTTGTTCATTTTTTCGAAAAATACATTCTGTGCTGGAATGTGTTCCTGTGGTGGGGTTCCAGAGGTGAATGAGACAGATAAGTCTTTTGACTCATGGAGCTTTGATGCTTTTGGGGGTCAGATAGACAATGCACATCAAAAACAGGTAAGCAAATAGAATAATTTCACACAATAATAAGTGCTCTCCTGAAAACTCAACAGGATAATGTGGAGAGGGACAGGAAAACTGTTTTAGGTAGGAGGGCTAGGCAGGGAGGAGAAGATCTGGGGCATGAGGTTTGTAGGCGGAGGCAAAAAGCAAGAGGGAAGCTTGAGGCAGGAATGAGTGTGGTGTATTAAAGAAAGGGGGGAAGAAGAAAATATCCAGAGTGGTTGGAGAAAGGCAGCAGGTGTGCAGAGGTAGCTGAGGCCAGGGAAGTCCGCAGGGGAAACTTTTCATTTTATTCCAAGTAGTGTGAGATACCATTTTATGAGTTTTATCAAGAGAGGTGTAGGTTCTGATTTACATTTTAAAAAGATCCCTGGCTGGTGTAGCTCAGAGGATTGAGCACAGGCCTGCGAACCCAGGGTCGCTGGTTTGATTTCCAGTCAGGGCACATGCCTGGGTTACAGGCCAGGCCCCCGGTAGGGGGCATGTGAGAGGCAACTACACGTTGATGTTTTTCTCCCCCTCTTTCTCCTTTCCTTCCCCTCTCTCTGAAAATAAATAAGTACAATCTTTAAAGAAAAAAAAAATCCCCGGGACGTCATGTGATAGGATGGAGGAGTTTGCCAGTGTCCTGGGTCATCTAGTGCTGCTCCTGCAATGAAGCGCTGGATGAGCACCTTAATGCGTTAGCCTGAGAGCCCTGCAGACCCAGTGGCTAGTCTCTTGACGATTCGCCGTAGACGTCACGGCCTCATTCCTACCAAGCAAAGGAAGTTCTTCTGTTCCACAGAAGTATTGTAAGGAAGAAAAAGAGTTGCCTAGTTAAAATACTTTTAGGCACTAAAATATTTTAGTGCCTAAAATACTATTAGATTAAATTATTAATTAATATCAAAAATATTTTAATGCACTAGAGGTGGATGTAGGCCAGTGAGGGTAGTGAGTTTGAGCTTTGGAGTGGTTGTATACCTCTAGTTCTCTTGATGTCTCTGTCAGCCGGTGTCGGGCATGTCATCTGGGTGAAACACATGACTCATGAAACCTTCATCAGAGGGCTCTCGTAGGAACAGTGACAAGTGTCTTTGTCTTCAGTGTTCAGAAAGGAACACTGGGTGTACAGGAGAAGGACAGAGCAGCCGAGTGGGGCTCCTGACCACGCTCTTACCTCTTCCTGTGAAAGAACTGAACCCCAAGAGCACTGCAGGACATGCCCATATTTGACATTTCATAAAGGCATGGCAGGTTTTACATGTCTTAAACAGTTAACTGGAATGTAATTTCCCTGCCTTCTTTTTAATAGGTAGTATTCTGTCATATTCCTGTATCACAAATATACCAGAATAGAGTGTGGGGCAAAAGCATGCTTATTGTTGTGAATATGGGAAACACAGAGTTTATTCTTACGTTATTATTTATTATTGTATGACTTTTCACACAGTTGGCATCCATTTGCCCCACCCTGTATGTTGCAGAGAGCAGTAGACTGCCATCCACATTCATCTTTGAGGGATGTCTGTGCTCATGTCACATGTTACCTACTTCTGACCAAGACCTCACCTAAAAAACAAAAACAAACACTTTTCTCATTGGAAGGGGCAAATTGTTACATAACCTGAAAGCAATATCTTATGATGAACACTAAGGGCGTGGTTAAAAAAACTTTATAGTAAGTTGTATATATACACATGAAATTATTCTTTATCCACTACAATAACATGTTAGTATCTATAGAGTTTTTTAAAACTTGAGTTTTTTCTCATTCAAAAGTATACAAAATTGCTACAAAAATTCAAACAAAGTAAAAATTAATAAAATGAAAGGTGAAAATTCACAAATACTTACCCTCAAAATAACTACTGTTAGCAGTTTGATGTAGAGTCTTCCAGAATTTTCTATGCATGAATACTTATTTGTTTATTTGTAGAAAATAAAATGGGACCATGTTTTCCAGCAAATGGATTTTATTGGGAATTTTTAAAAAGATTTTATTTATTTTTAGAGAGAAGGGGCAGAGAAAGAGAGGGAGAGAAACATCAATGTGTGGTTGCCTCTTAGTGCCCCCTACTGGGGACCGGGCCTGCATCCCAGGCATGTGCCCTGACTGGGAATCGAACTGGCGACCCTTCAGTTCTGAGGATGGCGCCCAATCCCTGAGCCACACCAGCCAGGGCTCCAAATGGATTTTCAAAAAATTGAACAAAACACTATAGATATCTATCTTATTTTTCTTAAAGGCTATCTAATACATATGAATCATTTTATTTAAATGATCTAATTTTCTATTGAACTCATTGGGCTGACATTGGTTAATAAAATTATATAGGTTTCCGTTGTAAAATTGTGAGATACATCGTCTGTATATAGCACTGTGTTGCTGTGTCACTGTGTATTGCCAATTACCTTCCCAAAAGATTATGCCAATTTGTGTCCTAGATCTTTTGAACACTTTAATAAATCCTCCTCCACTGCTAGGATACTGTTTGCCATTCAAATTTGAGGTTCTGCTTTATTTCACTCCACTGAAAGCTTAGCAACTCAAAGTGCGAGAATCTCAGTTCCTAGCATCTGCCTCTCAGCTCCCTTTGGGAGTTTTATCATCTTAAAATTTTGAGGTTAAAACTGGGTTTATTCTTTGGTCAAATTGGATCGCTGAGCTGGCTAATCTGCCTGTGTTCCCAGGCAAGGAGGTGAAAAGTGCAGTGGCCACCTGTATGTTTCCTATTGCTTCTCCTGAAGGTGTTGCTGTTACTGACTCTGAGAAAAATCCTTCAGGCTCTGTGGGAATTTCCTTGGCAACCAAAAATGGCTTCATCTCAAGAGCCCTTCTTGGTGGTCAGACGTTGGAACAAAGAAAAATTGAAAGAAGAGTTGGACGAGTGTTCTCTGTGAAGCACTGTTCAGCACATTCGCGGCTTGAGTTTGCGTCTCCTTCCTCCTCCCTCTCCTGTCCCCAAGGGAATTTTGAGTGAACTTACTTCCCGACTGTAAAGTTAGTTGAATGAAAAGTTCATACCTTGTGTGGAATGCTTTATTAGGGTCTTTGGAGGAGTTCTGTCATCTGGGATAACTGATAAAAAGATCAGTGAACCATCCGTTACATGTTGCAGAACATTTGCACATTTCACTGCTTCCCTATTTCCCTCACAACAGGGAATCTTCCTCCACAGCGGAGCTCTCTGAAGAGGCCGTGCCATGGGAGGAAGTTTCTCTTCCTCTTCGTTGAAAGAGAAGGGCTTCCCACTGTTTCCAGCTCCCTTGTGTGATTGATCCAGTGGCTAGCTGATTTATTTGCCTCAGCAGATTGTTATGACCTTATCAATCACTAGCAGAGCTTCCTGGTTACCACCAATGGTCTGGTGTCACTCCCTGAAACTGAACTGAACTGAAAACAATCAGGCTTCCTTTTTCTCTGCTGCCATGTTAAAAGGGTAGCAGTAATTCTTTCCTATGACCTGAAAGCCAGTGGTTAATCATACCCAGCTGGCACCACTGCCTAAATCAGTGCTTTATGCATATACATACAAGAGGCTAGAAAAGAACCGAGTCATTGTAATAGCTCTGAGCTTCAAATTTAGCTGCACTGTAGATCATTCAGTGGTTCCATCTGATAGTATTGAGTTTCTATAAAGAATAATTAACAACAACTAACATAGATTGGACATTTATTCACACTAATGCTTTGGCTATACTATCAATCCTATTTTACATATTGGTAAACTTGAGACACAAGAAGAGTAAGTGATTTCCCCAAAGTTTAATAGCATCTAATTGGCAGAGCTTCATTATGTCACTGGAGCCTGTGCTTTTAATGAGTATAGTGAATTCTGCCTGTTTGTATTATGATCTTTTTCAGGTCCTAGGCGCTAGATATCCAATAGATAGTTACTAGCCTTCGGTTTGTCTTTAAGGCACACATCATCCTGAATAGGCTAATCACCAGAATCACTATTAAATAAACCAACACTTCAAACACATTTTTTAAAAAAATTTTATATTTTTCCCATTACTATTTAGTCCCCTTATACCCCCCTCCCTCCTGCAATCACCACACTGTTGTCCATGTCCATGAGCTCTTTTTACTTTTTGCTCAATCCCTCCACCCTTAACCAGACCCCCAACCCCAGTCCTTAGCTGTCATCCAGCTCTCTTTAAGGGTCTGATAGTGACTGGATATTTCTGCTGCCAAAGTGATTAAGATTCAGTGAATCAACTGTGTTGTGTGCCCATATCTCTGGTGGTGTTGGTGGAAGTCGGCGAGAAAGGCTGATACAATTTTTAAAGCGTAAGGTATGATCTCAGATGGTGAGCTTACTTCTGGCTGAGAGACCAGGTAAACTGTGCGATGCCCGCAGTGAAGTGCCACAGTTCACTGAAAGACAAGATAGTGTGTGGGTGGAGCCGTCAGGCAGAGACACGGGGCTCGAGAAGCATCTTTTCATTTTAGAGAACATAACAGAAGATAAGAGTTTCAGCCAAAGAAAACATTCTTCCATGTAGAAAGAGTTAGGTAAGAAATGTGAGAAATAAATTGGAATGTAACTATCTGCAAAATAAAATACAAGTGATTGACTTGTTTATCCAATAAATGGAAAATACTGTGACATGTAAAATTCTTTGAATAATGGGCCCCAAAACCCCCAAATCTGATGAAATACAACAAAGTTTTGATGTTAAGTTGTTGGGGTTTTTGTTGTTGTTGTTTTTGTAGTTAGAGTAGCTGTGGAATTAGCAAAAGTGGATTAGATTAGTTAGCTAGTTGGCTTGTCCATGGGCCATGGTGGATACTCACTTGATTTATGAATCCTTACTTATACTTTACTGAAATACCCCCTGAGTCCTAACTTTCAGGCTGTTCAATATTTATTTTCACTATTGATATGTATGTACTTCTAGATTATTAAGTCTGATAGATATACAACATAAAAGTTATAAATATTTTCTGATACAAGGGAAAAGCAATTATTATTATTAAACTTTTTTCATTAAACTGATCACAGGAATAGCATTGGAGACTTACATGAGCCTGTTAGACCTTGACTCCTCTGAACTTCAGTCTCCTGATTCATAATACAGGTATTACAATTCAGTCTAAACTACTTTCTCCACAGGCTTATTGTCTGAAAAGGAACAAGCTTAATATACTTGAAAACAATTATACAAATCTTCATTATCATTCTCATTTTCATTATTTTAATGTGCCATTGCTTTTAATTTTTGGTTGGGTTTTGCTTGAAGATTAGGTACACGGAAGTCCATTCCATTTTAGATTTTAGCCCTCACTTTCAGATTTGCACTGCTAACTTGGCTCTTTGGGGTTCCTGCTCTTCTGTACTCCACTGCTGTGCCTGTGCACCAGTGGCAGGGGCCTGATTGTCCTGCCATGAGCAGTGTACATGGTGTGTACATTTCCACTGGACCCAAGGGTCTCTTTTCCTCTCTACTTTTCCAAGTCTTGCCTTTCCTTCAAGACCTACCAAGTGAGCTTATTCCTTATTTGCAGCCTAGGACATTCTGGTTCATGTTAATTACTCCTGTCTCAAATTTCCAACACCATCCAGCACTTAATTTTTGTCACTTCACAGGGACTCCTTGTTTGCTTCTTTTTTTTTTTTTTTTTGGTGTGTCTCATGTTCTTAGTGGGGTGGGGAGACAGAGTAGGAGGAGGAAGAAGCAGGAGTCTCTTAAGTTAGTTGCTGAGAGTAACAATGATGATGACTAATCGGGGAGAATCTGCTTGTACTTACCCTTTCTCTCCGAACTTTTTTTTTTAAGGCTGAGAAAATGACTATGACTATGAGAGTTTCTCAGAGAGAGGTGATTTTAGACAGTATTGTTATTGTCTTATCTTTTCATTCTGGTGACTTTAAAAATTAGTATTTCTTATCATGATCACTGACAGGGTATTTTATTAGGTTAACTGGTTGGTTGAAATGCACATTCTTGCCAATCTTATACATTTAAATTTTTTCATCTAGAACAATCATATAAATGCTAGCATTTCAAATATAGTTTGTTCTTTCACTTGTTAAAATCCATTTGCACATTTTTATTATAATGAGAGCTCAATGAACATAGTTAATAACTGGCTGACCGACATAGTTTAAACAAAATACCAAATAGTTTTTTCTCTTTCTTTAAAACAAAGTGTAGTGTGTCACAAGGACATATTGGAAAAGCCACCTGTCAACACAGAAAGATGTTCTATTGCAAAATGACGTGGCATTGCTAAGTTTTTTCAAGCGTGGCACATTTCAAATCATGGACTGTCCAACATTCTACTTTTAGACATGAGCTACATCATTTTGTATGACATGAGAGAGTGTGAAATTATAGTTAAGGCAGATCCAACCTGGAAAGGATTTATCATTGAATGGGATTTATTATAGAATTTACGTGTTCTATACATTATTTTAACCCCTTTTTATTTAACCTTTTCTTATAGTTTAGATCCAAGAACTGCATTACGATAAAGATCCAACTGTATTACTGAAAATAAAAAAGAGCAGCACGTCTCACTGAAACCCACTTACACATTAGGATGACTTGTTGCAGAAACACCTTTTGGCCAGAGCTGGAAGGAGTTCATCTCCTGTGGTGCCTTTGACTTCATTACTCATTGTTTCTCAAGTGAAACTTATGGAGGATTCCTGTTTCAATATTAGCTTATTTGTGATACTGAGAAATAAATAAGGGAAATTCCAGAAATTTCCATGTTATCTTTATATTGTATGAAGAAAAACTAAAGGCATAATTTATTGCCTTGTCAAATCATGACCTCTAAGAAGGCATCCCCAGACACCGCATTCTGGAAGGAAGATCTTGTTTAGAAAAATTGTCTGTACTACTTGATATCGTTGTGAAACTCTTTTTCAAAGTGAGGAATTCTCAAGAAGTAGCTGTTCTCATCAGGGCATTATGAAAACACCTGTGAAATAAGACTGTGGCCGTGTTTTCCTATGCCCTCCTGTCTTTGTGGAACTCCCTGAATGAAGTCCTGTTCAGGGAATGGACCTAGATTCATGTCACATTTTGGTTTCCATGCATATTTAGAAATGTTTTCTATAGTTTTTGATTTCTAAAAGGTGTGTTGAAGCAGCACAGCATGCAGGTTTTATTAAAATAAAAAACAAGAATAAATGAAAATAAACTTCTACGAGATGCTTCTACTCTAATGCTATCCTAAGGGCTGCATGCTGCTATACTTATACATTCCCTAATCTGTGCCTTTATGGCCTAAATCATGCTTTCGGCTTGTTTTCTTCTTTTTAGTTGTGGCTTCTTGATCTAAATTCTCACCTTGGAATACCTCAGTGTGGAAAGAATAAGAGAACAGAAGATTTAAACACAAGGACTATAAGATGTAGTGTCCTTTCAGAGTTTTCTGGGTAATAGGAAATGTATTTTGCTTAATATAGAAGAAAAGCCTGGGTTTTATAAACCTAGAGATGATGGTTTAAATGCTAGTTTCCTTCCCTACCGGTTGAGTGATCTTATATAGGTATTTAATGTCTCTGAGCTTTAATAAAGGGGGTAAAAACTTATTTTTTATGTTTTTATGAGAATAAAAAGAGATAATATATGAGATATGTGTACATTAGACACAGATTAATGAGATGTTTAAAAAAATATTGCTTCCCTTTCCTACCCTCTTCTCCTGCCTCCTTGGGAATACAGGAATTAGATAAGCTATGAAACAAAATAGAGAAAAATGAATCAAATAAAATAAATGAGGCAATATATTTCTAATTTTTGGAGTGACCTAAGAGAAAGTAGCAAATTAGAACACTGGGTATTTTAAGATTTTTATTAGAATAAATCTTAATTTAGAGTAACTCTATATTAAATAGTGCCCTAGGCACAGACATATAAAATTTTGTGGTGGTGTTTTCTCTTTTCCCTCTTCTTGTCTGAAAGTAATAAATCACTTTCTTAAACTAGTCAGTTTAGTAGTACAATAAGAATTATTTTTATATTCATACAAGACATTATAATTTTATTTTTATTTATTTTTTAAATTTTTAAATTAAAAAGTGTTTTTTCAAACAACCGTGATTTTTCAATCTGAGAATGCAGAAAGCTGATGAAGGACTGCAAGGGTATGTATAGGTTATGTAAGATAGGCTTTGCCCTGAAGGTGTGTACAGAGGATGTCACTCGTGACTTAAACCTGTTTGCTGGCTGCCCATTGCCTTTGCAATGAGCCCAGAATCCTTAGGAAGGCCCCCAGAGCCCTTGTTATCCAGTCTCTCAAGTACAGCGTGTGCCAGTCTACTGGCTGCCTTGGGCCCTTTGCACACGCTGTTTCCTCTGACTGAAATTCTCTGCCGGCCCAGGCAACTGGTGTTCACCCATTATTTCTCTGTTAATGCCACCTCTTCAGGGAAGTTCCCTGTGACTCCTCCATTTAGGCCAGAGCCAGCTCTTATAAGCTGTCTTTGCACATTATGCTTTTCCATATGACACCTACCACAACTGTTACCAAATAATTGCCTATTTTAATTTTTAGTAAACTGCTGCTTCAAAATTGAAGATATGATGTCTGACAAACTCCAGCTCAGGGGTCATAGCCTGCCAGGAGGCTGTTTGTGTATGGCTGGCAAGATAAGAAGGGTTACAGTTTTAAAGAATTGTTTAAAAAAAAGGAATATGTGACAGAGACTGTATGTTGCCTGCAAAACCTAATTGCTCTTACCCCCACCCCCCCAAAAAAGGTTTGCCAACCTATGATCTAAATTATTGTCATATGTGTTGAGTCGACGAACATAAGTATTTATACATCACTTTATTTTCATGAGCTGGACACTTGATTGCAGTAAGGTACCCACAGAGTCCATGATGATGATGTTATAAGCACTTTGATGAACTGAGGACTGTGTGATGATCACAGAGTTCTTAGCCAGGGAATAATTGTACTCAAAGTGTGTGGATTAATAACCATTGTAAATGTGGAAAGAGTTTTAATGTCATCGCACTTTTTAGATTGTACTGCCCTGCTGAACAGATTTATTAGCGATTTGGATTAAGGCACAATGCATGCTTATCAGATTCTCAGAAGACATAAAATTGACAAGATTAGCTACCTAAATTTCAATGATAGAATCAAGAAGGAGAGTGATCTTGACAGGCTGAAACCATAAAGACTTTAACAAGAATACATGTAAGCTACATGAGTTCAATACATGTTGTACATACTGTGAAAATCCTACTTTATTTGGACATAAAGCTTATGACTCATCAGATTTAGATTTTTCAAAGGTGCCCATTATTCAAAAACAGTTGAAGGATAAGGTTATGGTAACTAGGATGGTGAGATGGTTCCCTTACATTGAAAAAAATAGATTTACTGTCTATTGCTCTGGACATGAACTTGCAATAGTAGGTGCATATTTTATGGATGCAGTTTTTTTTTAAACATAAGGATGCTTTAGATAGGAAATAGAGCCTTATTGCTAACTTATTTATGAAGCACTAAACTTTTTTTGCATTAAACCTGTATTAGGTATCATTGCTACAGAAGTGAATTGGGTACCACCTGTTTCAGGGTTTCTGATTACAGATTATAAAACAAATCTGTAAATAACGTAGGGTGGTGGATATCTTAGTCCAGAGAAGGGAGCATGGATTCTGCCAGGACGTGGGGAGTGGGCAGAAGTGACATTTGAATTAATTTTTGAGCTAAGTGCTTTTGTCTTTTAATGTAATGTTCAAGAAGAAGCAAGTGACCATATGTTAAGAATATAGAGTATTAGGAATATTAGGTTTTGGGGTGGGATATTGGGCTAGACAGCCTTTGAATGTTTTAAGATGGTCTGATTTGATGCATGTCCAATGAATGGCACATGGGGATTCAAAATTTCAACGTTCACAAGAGAGGTAGAACTTCACACTGCAGGGCACCATGGAACAAAGGAGTGAACAGACTCTTAAGCTCAGTGTTCATGTCGGTGAAGTGGTCGTAACCTACTGGCGCGTAGTCAGAGCCCCCCAGGTGGAAATGAAGAACTTCTCAGGGGAGTTTTTGTGTAGTTGTTGCCTGCTCTTGTGTCAGGATTTTACTTTCCCCTTCATTTCTTTTTTTATGCTTCTTCACTGTTTTCTATTGTTCTAATTTGGTTCATGTTCTCAGAGACCTCAGTGAAGGGTACATTAAAAAAATCTGCTAAATAAATAATAGCATGACTACTACAGATTTAATTATAGCCCTACAGCTGCCTGTTTGAAGTGTTCTGCTGGGGCCATATGGTTCCTTGTGTATCCCAGCCCTGAAAAGACCTGGTTTAGATGTTCCCCAGCTGAACTGCGAGCAGCCATTTGGAAGTCAGTAGATTGTGTGCTTCACCCTTCTTGTCTCTCTGTGGATGGGCATTTTGGTAACAATTTCTAATTAGACCCCAGGGAATCCAGTATTAAAGCATCCACCGACAGGCCGTAAGAGTATGCCCACCTGTTAGTTTTATAGGCTGAGTTTTGTCACCATATTTGATGTGCAGAGTGGAACGTACTTCTCCATTTAACCACTTTCATTCAATGACTTTTAAAAACATTCTCACCCAAGGAGATGTATTTGTTAATTTGAGAGAGAGAGAGAAACATCAATGTGAGAGAGAAACATTGATATGTTGCCTCCCGTACAGCCCCTACCAGGATGGAATCCACAACTTTTTGGTATACAGGACGATGCTCTGGTGCTCCAGCCAACTGAGTTACCAGGTCAGGGCTCATGCATTGGTTTTTTTAAAATAGTATTTTAATGGATGATTCTAAAAATAGTTTTCTGTCCAGTGGTGTTGGGGGGAACAGAAGTAGAGGAGGACCAGGCATCTGTCCTGCCGCTGTTCTAGGAGTGTGACCTTCAGTACGTATGAAACTTCTCTGGGCCTCAAGAGAGCAAGGGCTGGTCCTTCTAGGCCCCTTCCAGTTCCAGAATTCTGCAAGAATCATCTGGGAAACATGTTCTTTTGGCGATAAACATCAAGAGTAGAGGGGTGGCCATTCCTTTTCCCATTGTGGCATTCTCTATATCTCTTCCCCTACTGCTTACTGTGCCCACATTTCCCATCCCTTGGGCCACCGATACTTTCATTATGAACTGTATGTAAAGGTCGAAACCTCCGAGAGCTGCAGTTTTGACCTTCATTACGTATTGCTTCAGTTCAAATGCAGTGGTCCTTAAGCCTTCCACGTCAACGATCCATTTGAGTCTGTGATGAAACGATGTATGATTTCACCAGAGAAATGCACAATAATTGTGTAGGCACACAAAAAATGCATATAATTACAAAGTGCCCATGAAGTCACTGGTTCACCACATTCAGGACTGCTGCTCTGTTCTCCAGTAAGAGCCCTGCTTTTTCCTTTTGTTCCAAGTGGAGGGAACTGAAGGTGAGGTTGGGGACAGAAAAGTAGGTGGTGTGAAGCCTGAAGCACCAGCTCCAAGGGTTCACATGCTGCCAAGGTCAGAACTTTGCCCGGCTCATGGGTTGCACTGGAGTGGAGCAAACAGTGGGGGTGGTGAACCGTGTTTTCTCGGTTCCTGCACAAGAAATGTGTTCTGCATAGGTGTTTGTCAAGCTCTTAACTTTCAACTCTCTTGGTTACCTCCATTGCTTTTGATGATTCCACCTCCCAGCTCTCATCCCCTGAACTTTCCGTTTTTAAAGAATAGTTTACAAGTTTTAGTAGCTCCCTGACTGGGATGTATGCAAAAGACAATGCTCACAAAACCTTTCCCTTTGAACTGTGTTTTTTCTTTAAGTCACTAACCCTATGATGCTAATTTTTAGGGTGTTGTTTGTTCGCTTGTTTGTTTGTTTTGCCTTCATTTGTTTGTTCCTTTTGTAGCCTCAATCTCCCAGTGGCAGCTGGAGACTGCAGAGCAGCAAGAAGAAAGAAACCCTATATTGAGGATCTTTCTTTTGGGGGTGGAAGAGGAAAGACTATGTATAGATATTGCTTTTCAGATATTATTAGAAAGGGTGAGAGTTAGAAGTAAAGCATTTTCATGTTATTTTTTACCCTGCTGAAAATACACTCGTTCAAAGACCAGGTGTCATCTGGGGGAACACAGGTAAATGGTGCCCCATTGCAGGGATGGTATTGTTTCACATGTAGCTGCACCGGTCCACCTGTGCTCATCTCAGCCTTCAGTATGGCTGATTTTTCGGCCTTACTGTGGGGTTGGTGTTTCCATGAACATCTCAAGTTAAAACTCAGGCATCTACACACTTGGTAGAATTAACTTAGTAGAGAGGTATTCTACTGCATGCATACATGCCTTTAGGACTATGATACAAACTGGGGAAAGATTTCTTTCTATAATTCAGAGAATCGTATTTCCTAACTAATTGTGGTGCCAGTGTAACTTCATTCCTTTGGAAGAGATAAAATGTCTTTTGCCACATCACTTGTTTTCCATGTGTTATAGATTTATATTAAAACTCTAATGTGATAATAATTACTATCACCATTTACTGAATATCTATCATGCTACTTCAGATACTGTACTAGGAGCATTTTAATTATTACCTATAACATATAATGTTAAATGCTTAAGATAAGTAACTACCGTCTTCTTAGCAACTGTTGCTTAGGTTAAAATAACATGAAAACTCAGGGCATAGATATTTTTGGTGCTCAACCAAATCAGCACTAGCACATCTGTTACTCACCAGTAATGGTGAATCATTTGCTTTTGACGTTAGGGAGTGTTGGACATTTGAAGAAATGCGCTTCTGGTGTTGTGTGTCATTCTCAATTCTTCTTCACCTTCATTCCCTATGATCAGGCATTTGACAAGTCCTGATACTCTGGATTTTAATTTTTCTTAAATCTCTTTTCAACATTCTGTTCCCACTGGTGTTCTCTTGCTTCAGGGCCTCATAATATTCCTCCATTTAGCACAGTTATTGAGCAGCCTCTTATTTACCCAGCACTATTCAGAGAATCGTATTTCTCTGAAGAGACACCGTCAAACACCATCTCATTTACCCGTCTGAACTCTTCAAAGGGATCCCCATTTTCCAGATGAGGAAACTCGGCCTAGGGATACGAAGTAGTGTGCCTAAGGTCTCAGAGCTCGTAAGAGGAGGAACTGAGATTGCTCAGAGCTCTGCCGGACTCATCCGAGCTCATTCTCTTTTCTCTGCTTGAACTTAAGTCAGCTGGAGAACAATCACCAAACTCAGCATGGGGAAGCTTCGACTCTGGAGACAGACAGCCTTTGATTTAAATCTCCTCTCTGTCTTTCCCAGCTTCATAATCTTAGTCAAGTTGTGTAATCTCTAAATCTCATTTCCTTATGGGTAAATATTGACACTGGTAACTGCTTATAGATGTGCTGTGAGAATTTAATAAGATAATGCATGTATAGTTCCTGGTCTGGGGCCTGTCTAGGAACTATTGATTAAAAGGTGTTAGCCATAATTATCAGTATTACTACTAATAATTTTAAGTTACTGTTGAGAACTTTGGTGCCTCTTGTTAATGATAATGCCTTTAGAATGCAGTCTTGCTGATCAGAGATTTGAAGCCTTAAGTTAAGAAGGAACTCAGCCTGTGGCTATTCTGTAGCAGCAGGACCCCCTTCAAGCCTCACTGGTAAATCTTGGAGAAGGGTAGGTAGGACTTGAAGGCCCTCCATTAGTAATTTTTAAAAAACAGTGAATGATGGCTACCAAGTAACCCCAAAATAAAAGTTATTTTTACCTACTCATAAATTATGGTGAAGGCCCTTTGCTTCCCACCAGAGACCCTTCTCATGTTTGCTGCCACCAAAGGTGCTCCATACCTCTCCTGGAGCCATTCACGTCCTTACTTGTGTTCAGGCGGAGAGTAAGGATGCCACAACACAGGTGTGATCACATGGATTCCATAAATTTAACAAACGTGTGGTGAACACATCACCAGGTGGTGCCTTTATAAGGCACTGGGGACATGAAGTTGAATTGTCTATGGTTCTTTTCATAGGGTACTTAAAAACCCTTCTTAAAAGTACTGATCCCCGAATAAGAGGCACCACCAAGTCCATCAATGACTGCATCGTGATGAGTACAATCTCAGGGGGAAGGCTAAGGTCCTGTTGTAGAACAAAGTCAGGTTTATCTACCTAATAATTTTGGGCTGAAGTTTGGAGGCATCAGTTGTAGCTAGTATTAAAGTGGAACCCAGGTAGAGGGCACTTCCCATCAGGTAGATTAATGAGTGTTTCCAGTTTCCTTCCTTGGTTCATAGGGCAGGCAACCTGCCTTTACCTTCGGGGAGTTCATGACACAACAATGAAAGAGGAAACAGACTTTAAAAGTATTCTCAGCTACTACTTAGAGCTTGCAGGTTCTTGATTTTCTTAAAGTACTTTTTAAAGTGCGATTCTCTTTATTTTGATTTTCTGCTTTCCTTGTCTCTCTGATTCATATTACTTTATGCAATTAAATACTGTTAAGTGCTTTAAAATATGGTCGTTAAATTTTTTAGAGGTTATTTGTTCCGAGCCTAAACCATTGTAGATGCTTAACATTGGTTTGTTGTATAAAAGATTCAGAGATTTCAGAACAGTATCTTCTAAACTTCAGGCAGTAAAATATATTCAGAGGAATATCAGAGTTTCATAGTATAGTGAAGTAAACAGAGCATTAAAGGTTATCATTTCCATTCTGGCTTGGTTGTTTAGCTACATGAGTTTCATGAAGTTCTTTAAACTTTATGAACTTTAGTTTCTCTTATCTGTAAGATGGTTAAATAATGTACTTACCATAAGCTTGCTGTAAGAATCGAGCAAGATAGTAAATGTGAAAGTGCTTTAAAAGTTGTAAATAGCTATAAACATTGACAGTGTTATTTTTTATTGGCATAAGACATGAGAAAATGTGACTAGAGATTTTGACAAGTTAATTTTTAAAGTAGGTCAGTACTTGAAATTTCATCCTATTTGGGAAATCAGAACTGGTGGATTGTACTTAATGTTATATTTGGTTTAATAGCCACTTATAAATGTGCTGCTTTGTAGGACATTTGCATTAATGGTGTTGAGATGTCTATATTTGGAAGGGAAAACTAGGAAATCAAATTTTTACCCCCAGGAGACTGTTTTCATTTTGTTTTTTAAAAAATGGCATAGGCAAAAGTAGGAGAGTGATCAAAAAGTAAAAACATGTAGCCCCGAGCCTTTGGCAGCTTATTTAATGATTTTGTTTGCACGCTTTCTTATTTTATACACTCTGGAAATCTCAGACCATATCATAAATGTTCAGTACTAATAACAGTGTAAGTGTTTTTCCGGATTTTGAATTCTGTAGGTGATCAAGCAGTGGTTCCTCTTTTTAGTCCTCTTAGACGTTGGGCTGGTGGTGTTTGAATTTAGCCTCAGAAATATTCTTCTAAACCACAGCTTGGAGGTGACCTGCCGGCCGGTCAGAGCTTCCATTAGAAACAAAACAAAAAGTGTTTCTGGTCACACTGAAAAAGTCCAATCCCACAAGAGATGAGTAAAGAATATCCTTATTTAGCAGAGAAGTTTTAAGATAATTCTTCTTACATGGTCTTGGAATAAAAAACAGTACCTGCTTAAGCTTATACAACAACAATTCTTATCTTTTCCCTTCTGCCATTTCCTAGTTTGGTGATTCTACAGTTTACAATAAAGAAGTAAGATTTAGGAGTGCGATGCTGGGGTATGTTTATGATGCTGTTTGTCCAGGCCATTCAGGAACACCCAGACCATGTCTTCTGCCCAGCACTCTCTCAAGATCGTCAGGGAAAATGTACACACAGAGAATCAAAGGCCAAGGAACCCTGAATTATTGGCGCCAAGGAACCCTGAATTATTGGCACCAAGGAACCGTGAATTATTGGCTGAGGCTCTGGCTATGAACCCCAAAGCAGAATCCTGATGAACTAGGCAGATCCTTCTGTCTCATGCTGATAGCTGTAAAGAGCCTGGAAGCAAAACAGGCTTCCTTTTCCTTGGAACTCAAGAGTAGGCCTGCTCTGTGTTCTGGGAATCCACTGCAAAGAAAGACAGAGCTTTCATTGAGAAGAACTATTTTCCCAGTACCTGGAGAAAAGCTGGTGTAGGCTAATTGACGTAGTATCTGATTAGTAAAGATCAGCCCTTCTTTTCCTTAGCTGTGAGCTTCTGGAAAGTGGAGCAGGGGCCGGGATGGGAGATAGGGACAGTCAACAATTAACCATAGAAGCCATCTGTAGGTAATAAACTATTCTCCAGCTATCACACCCCAGGATCCCCAGCGTTTGAGACTGCAGATATGCTCCAAATAGATACACATAGTTCTTGGTAGGTCAAATCTATTTCAAAATTATCCCGGGGATTAGTTTTCACAAGGTTCCTTTTGATAGCCTGCTTCTTTATCCCAGCCCTGTTGGAGGTTAATTTTAGCATGAGGAAAGCATACTTGACTAGGTGATATTATATTTAGGTTCAGCAGTGGTGGGATGTTGGGATTTGTGTGCCGTTGAGAGAGAAAAGGAAGAGCGCATCGTTTCAGACAGAGCATATCCAGGTGGCCCCCAGTCTGCGCTGTGGGAAGAGAGAGAGCAGTAGAGAAGCTAACTCTGTATGTTGAAGAAACTATTAAGAAGGGAGAGTTGAGACCCACATTTTTTTTGTATATTGCTAGATATTTTACCTCCCATCTCTTCTAATCTTTACAAAAGTTTTTAAAGTATGGGTTATGGCCATGGAATATGTTTTTAGCTTTTCACTTTTCTTGATCTCTCTAAGAGCATCCTGCCAAGGGAGCACTACATGTAAGCCAGGTCTGCAGTGAAATGACAGTTTAGTTACTAAAAGTCTCATTGTACTATCATTGTTTTATTGAAGTAAAACATGAGTGTGATTTACTTATGTGCACATACATAAATCATAAATCTGCTTGATGATTTTTCTCAGTGTGAACACACCTGTATCATGGTCACTCAGATTATAAAATAGAACGTGATCAGATAGTACATTTGTTTTTTATGCCAGGATTTCTTTTCTTATTTTTATTATTTCCTCTTTTATACCTTCTTTGAGTTTCATTTGCAGTTTTATTCTTCTTGAGACCTACGTTTGGATCATTGAACTTCAGCATTCCTTCTGTTGTGATATTTACATGGAAGGCCATGCATTTTACTCAATGCACATGTTTAAAAGTGTTCCACAAGTTTTGGTATGCCATATTTTTGTAGTATGAGTAATATTGACTTTAACAAGGCAATGATACCTTTTTTAATTTCGAGAACATCTGCTATGTTTTTAAAATAGATTTTGCTGAAATGATCTATCTTATAATAAATATTTAAAAGATATTAAGTTATTTGAAAGTCTGTGTTTGATAACTACAGTATGTATCTCTGCTTTGAGTTTGTTTCTAATTTCTGTTTTTTTTTTGTCTTGGGTTTCACTCATTTGATCTTGCCTACAAGTATGCCTAATAAATTCTATTGAATGTTAGATATAAGATATACATAGTAGAAACAATCTGATACTCTTGATGATGTTATCTTTCTTCACAGATGATTTCTTTTGCTTTTGGATGGTATTTAGGTTAGGGGCAAGTCACCATAATATTTATTCTGGAAGTGAGCAGATTAGTAGGTGGGTTTCAGTCTTTATGTAGATTGGCCTATTCCTAGTTTGTCCTTTGCCTTGGGTTTTTGTTTTTAGGGGTCCAAACTGGATGCCTGGCATGTTTTCCTATCATTTTGAGAGTGTAGAAGGATCTGCTCGATTTCTGAATCTTTGTAGCTACTTAGGAATCATCAGATGCCTTTAGAATTATATTAGCTAAATTTAGCCTCACCTCTATAGTTTCCTTTTTAAGAGATATTGTTTCCTCAAGTTTTTAATGTCATAGTGTCTTTCCAATTCCTTTAAACTAGCGACTTTCAAACAGTGTGCCACAAGAATTTTTAAAATATGTAACACCTGACTATTTAGTTAGGGGTACAGACCCCTTTTCATTTAGATTGTCATATAGAAACAGTGACAACAGCCAACACAACAATGGCTGTTCAGTGTGAATGAATTAAAGCTATATCTATTTTTCGTCAAATTAGCAAAAAATACATTTTTTGGTATGTCACAGAATTTTAGTAATCAGCTTACATGTGCCATGAGATGAAAAAGGTTGAATATCACTGCTTTAAACACATTGTAAAAATCCAGCTTTTCAGTTTTTCTTGATGGAAGGGTTGGTATGATGTAAGCCAATTATCATAGCTGGAAGTGATGTTTCTTAGAAACATTTTTAGATTGGAAATTTCTAGTCCACCAAATACACAGCTCCAGGCCCACAACCACCCACACAGAATCGAAATTTTGGGATTCATAGACTTAAGAGGTATGTATTGTGATAGAGAGACATAGTCGAGCCTATAAGATATAGGTGAGGCTCCAAGTCAACTTAATGTAACCACTGCATGGATGAAGATGTCTCTTTTTTCCATTCACTTGTCTTGCTATAAAAGAAAATGATCAACTTGCTTCTTATCTTCAAAGCACAGTACCCTTCCATTAGAAAAAAAGTCCCAATGAATTTGTCAAACTTTAATCTATCAAATTGGCCTCTTTTTCCAAGGTGTAGGGAAAGGGAGTGGGCAGAGGCAGAATTATCTTACTGATGCTGAGTGGAAGAACACTTTTGTTCCTACCCTAACAGTTAATATAGTAAATGAATAAATTCATCCTGGATAAATACTTTACCTAGGCTTCTTCCCCTCATTCTTTTGAGTTCCTTGAATCTTCATATTCCACAGCATATAATTATTCTTCAATGCCATATCTTAGCTATTGCTCAAGAATCAGCCTCAATAAGATTAATATGTAAGGTAACCATATAACGTTTTCCCTAGTCCAAAATGCTTTTCAGTATGAAAGAAGGTAATGCAAATAATTACATCAGGATGGTGGGGGTAAAACCGGGACTCTCTAAAGCAAATTGGTAGGTCTGGTGACTGCACTTCACTAGTAACACAGGTATCCTTGCAGTGGAAGGGCATGATTCTAGGGCGACCTGAAATGATTTTGAGCTTACCAGATGAGTTTTTTGGGGAAAGAGCAATTTTCAAAGAGGATGGAAGGGGGCAAAATCAGCAGGAATAAGAGAAAATAAGCTAAGAAGAAGAAAAACAGAAGGGAAAGAACACCAATAAGAGAAAGCCAGGAATAAGCTCTTTGCTTGGGAAAATAGGTAGGTGTCAGCTTATGAGCATGACACAATAGGTGGGGTGAACCGAGAGTGAATACAGGTGGGAAGATTAAAATCATTGTCATGGAAGAGAAAAAAGGATATATGGAGTGCAGTAGCAGTAGGCATAAGCTTTTTAAAAATAATGAGAAAGTATACTCAAATTTAGATGATTTTTAAAACAGTGCTTGTAGTAAGAACAGCCTACAGAATCCCTGTCTAATAAATCAGGTTCAAATGACAAACTGTGAGTAGTCCTGGTTATAAATAAATGACACTGTATTACAGATACACTTATTTTAACATTTGCTAATAATGGCAGAGAAAAGGAGGTAGGGTTTAAGTGACTGAGAAATAATATGAAACCTACTTACCAGGTGATGCTGTAGCTCTGAGGGTGATGGTAAGGTGGCTTGGAGGGCATAGTATTAATAAAATGGTTATCCTCGTAAATGGTTATTAACATTGGTTACCAGTTACATTGTAATAATGTGTCCCCTATAGAAAACCTAAAATATGCAAACTGCTTCCATCGAAGAGGGCAGGAGAATTTAAGACCAGAGTGGAGAATGGAGGATTGGTCTTCTCAATTAGCTATATATGAAACATATCACTTGTATATGTGTAACTTTTCCATCATCACTCAGACGTGCCATTCTAAATAATCTATCTGTTTTATAATCAGTCTGCATGTTCTGCTGTGTGCATTCATATTGTCTAGTTTTTGGCATGTTAATACTGTGTTCACTAGGTGGTTAGAAATCTGCTCAGACCATAAGAAAAGCTAAAAAATTTTAAGAGTAAACATATACGGCAGAGGGCAAGCCATACTCTTCTGGGTAAGTATGGCAGGACCTTCCTGTGGGAGAAGGAATACGGGCTGGTCTAAAAGGACCCTTCAGTGTGCACATCTGAGTTCACAGAGTTAGTGGTGTTGCCTGGTAAAGGCAAAAACAGGCACAAAATCGCTGAACCAGTCATAGTGTCTCTTACCAGCTGTAGCCCCAGATGACAGCCGTTTGAAATCTATTTCTTTGAGATCAAGGTTGGCTAAGGGACTGTTTTTTGGTTGATTTTTTTTCCCCCACTGTGTGTGTTCTCATCGTTGACCCTGTGTGAAGTCCAGGCTGGGTATCCCTTGGAGAATCAACTAATGATCTATAAGAAAGGAATGTCAAACTTTATCTTTGGAATTCAATCCAGATGAGTTTATTGGGTGATTTTCAACCTGATTTGAAAGCCCTTAGAGTCTGTTCTTGTTTTCATTATCTTTTATTGTTCTTTGTAATTCTTAAGTTACTCTTCATCTTTTTGTTTAATATTTATACGTTTTTTCTTAGTGTTTTATTATTGTTTACAATTTATTGTATAAGGCCAGAATTGGTTTTCATCCTTCAATCATTACTGTTTTCTTTATCAGACGTTATTGAGGTACTTAAAAAAGATAACATAAGTCAGTATTTGAAGAGCTCACCTTTACCAGAGATCTTCAAACTTTGAATCGAAGAAGAGCCTTTCTCGTACTCTGCTGCCAGGTGTGATTGCTGCACTTGGTGACCTCCCTTTCGACAATATACCTTTCATGTGGTGTTTATGTTTTTTTCTTTCATTGTAGCTGCTTCTGTATTTGCTTCTCTCCATTGCACTGTAAACTTCAGGAGAGTAGGGTCTGTCTGTTGTTCTCTGCAGTGCCCACTCCCAGGCCTTAAACGTGGTAAACACCCATAAAGTTTGAAGAGAGTTAAATGCAGTGGAGAGTGGGATTAAATGGTAGATGAGTATATTTCTGCCCAATGTAGCATTTTCTATTCTGTCTTTACACCATAGTGGGTTTTATTTATCCCCTAGTGGGAGATAAAGCATTCATAGGCATGCAGACATGTTCAAGGCTCTGAGACAGTCTGTAGTATAGAAACTTATTTAATTTTGTTTAACCTGGAATCCCTAAAATTTATTTGATAAGTGTACTTTTGTGAAGAGTCTGGACTCTTCAGTAAACAGAAATCACCCCAAATTAATTATAAAGCCCCAAATGGAATTTTCTGGCATATGTAACTGGTAAGAATTCTTGATGAGTTCACAGAATGAAGAAACTGCAGGGCCACAAGGCCAGGGACTGGGGACTCAGGAATCTCTCTTTTCAGAAGTGTTTTTTCTCCTGCTTTTGTCTGTTTTATTTCAGATACTGACCTTATTGTCTCCTAATATGGACAATGCGGTGACAGGCCCTTTCAACAGGGAGGGGAACAGTCTCAAGTGAGAGAGAGAGAGAGAACACTGATGTTTACATATGCAAATACTGGTTTTTCCAAAGGCTTTGGTCCAGAGTTGAGTCATGCATCTATCCTCTGGACCCATCAGTGTTATCAGGGACAGAGTTTATGAATACTGGCCATGTTTAGGCCTTTTGGCCACTTAAATAGCCTGGGTGGTTGTGGTATGTCCAGAACCTATGACCTTAAGAGAGAAGTTAGAAAAGCTTCTTGGGAAGAGCAGAAATAATAGCCATTGTTCAACAAATACTTACTGAATCTTTCTCCTGAAGCACTCCTCTAGGCATTAGGGACATAACCCTGAGCACAATAGAGGGATACTCTTACTTCCATGGAGCATACAATCTAGTGGAGGGACAGAAAATAAAGAAGATAAAAAAAGCATATAGCATGTTTGGCTGTGATAAGTACAAAGAAAAAAAATAAAGTAGGAAAGAGGAGTAAGAAGAATCTATGGGGAGAAGGAGGTGGAAAGTTTAACTAATGTGGCCAGGGAAAGACTCACTGATAAGAAGGTGACTTTTTCTTTTTTTTAAATACTATATATTAAAGTTGTTTTAAAAGATTTTATTTATTAGTTTTAGAGGGGAAGGGAGGGAGGAAGAGAGGGAGAGAAACATTAACGTGTGGTTCCTCCGGCACGCCCCCTACTGGGGACCTGATCTGGCCCACAACCTAGGCCTGTGCCCTGACTGGAAATCGAACCGGCACCCCTTTGGTTTGCAGATGGGTGCTCAATCCACTGAGCTACACCAGCTGGGCAAAAAGGTGACTTTTAAATAAAGATCTGAAGGAAAAGGAAGTAAGGGAGGGAGCCTCCGCAGGTATAAAGGCCCTGAGGTAAGAGTCTGCCTGGTGTATTTGAGGGAGGACGGGGAGGCTCCAGCAGCAGGTGTGGAGAAGACTGGGGGAGAGCAGTAAGAAATAAGGTCAAGGAGCTCATGGTAAGCCAGATAATGCTGGGTTCTGGGTGGTCATAAAGACACTGTCCTCCCTGTTAGTGAAATGGAGACCAGTAAAGGGTTTGAGCAGAGGAAAGACATAGTCTGAGCCCTGATTTGACCTCTGGCTTTCTTGGTGAATAGACTGGGCACAAGGGCAGAAGCAGATAATCCAGCAAGGGGGCCAAAGCCATATCCAGGGAAGCAATAGTCACAATGTGGGTGAGGATGGTGGCAGTGAAGGTGGTGAGAAATGGTCAGATTCTGGATACATGTTGAACACAGATCCAGCAGGCTTTGCTGACAGAATGGACATGGGCAGAGAGAGGAAGGGAAGTGTTGAGGATGGCAGCAAGGTTTTGGCCTGAGCGATGGAAGAATGGAATTGCTCTTCATCAGATGAGGAGACTGGAGGAAGAGCTAGTTTGAAGGGACTGTCAGGGCCTCAGTTTTGGATGTTGAAGTTCGAAATGCCTGTTGGGCATCCGAGTGGCGATGTTGTTATGTCTGGAATTCAGGGAAGGTGTCCTGGCTAAAGATACAAATGTATGATTCATCAGCATATAGAGGGTATTTAAAGACATGGGACTCGATGAGATCACCCCCAGAGTGTGTGCAGAGAGAGAAGAGCCATGTAAGGCCGGAGTTCTGGGGCCCCCCAGGCACCACCCCTGTTTATTGTAGGGTAGCCGTTAGTTTCTCTGAGAACACTTGTGTTCCACCAGCACAGTCTGAGATATGCTGACCTAAAAGGACATCCTTACAACTACTTTTATTCAGAGCATACAGAATACAGTTATTTCCTTTGGCTTTTAAAAATAGGCTCCTAATTTTCCAAGATGGTGCAGTGATCTCAGTAAAGGTGCCTTAGAACTAGTGAAAGATTTTGTGGAAGGGTAAAATTGACTGGAATTTTCTGTATATGTTGTGAGTCAGGCAGCTGCTTAGTGGCAGATCTGGACACAGAGGCTTTAAAACTTCTCTAATTTTCCTGGGCATTTGGAGTTCTTTTGGTTTGATTTTTAGTGCTACAGAGTTCATTTCTTTTACTCGAAGTATTTAGTACAGCTGAATTATGTGAAAAGTAGGTAGGTGTTCAGTCCAATGAGGGATACACTATTCTAACCTCCAAGAAACTCAGGGGAAAACACTTAAACATGGACAGAGCTTCAACATGTGATTCAGAAATGAATACTTCCAGCATTCCCAAGAAAGTGGGCTGAAATGGTAGAAAGGCTTGAGCTGAGTTCTGAAGGTTGTTTAGAAAGGTAGAAATGAGACAAGTTTTGGTCACGACTGTTGGATAAATACGTACAAAAGAAGTGGATATGATCAGATTACTTGCCTAACTAGAGCAAAGAGTGTTGGCGAGAACAAGGTGTGAAATCCGATTACTACAGAGATCTGCGTCCGTGATGTCGGTAATGGGACCCCTCTGGAGGGGCTGAGGAAGCTCCCTCCAGCAGCCTTGTTTTGTTAGGTGTTTGGGCCGCTTGGCCATATCCCACACTGTTACAGAGAACAGTACATTATTGAAACTTCTTTAGGCCATAATGATAGTGTGGGCAATTTGACATTTTTAGGCCCTTCCCATGGCTGCTCTTTTCATATCTTTACAGTGTAAGCATAATATATTTTTAATATTAATTTCATGGAGGACTAAGGGTATAAACTTTGAAAAGTCCCTTACTGCTTAGAAGTAGTGATGTTTCTAACATCTAAAAAATATGTATCTTGCTTTTGCTTTTTTTATTTTAGGTTTCCACTAAATTATTAGCCCCAACTTCCTTGTATATGTGTTTTGTTTTTTTTTTGTTGTTGTTGTTTTGTTTTTGCCTTACAGTTTTCTTCTCATAAAAGTACTAAATTTAAGGGGAAAAATCCCATAAAAATGCTACTGAGGGTGATGGAGTTTTAGAGATCAGTTTTCATTACACTTATTTTCCCTAAGTAAGAGCTCTTTAAATGGAAATTGAAAAGAAAGTGTTACTATAACTTTTTTATTAATGGGAAAAATTGGGCCATTCTTGCCACTTGCCATCTCAGTGGTAATCCGTGGCACAAAATACTAAGGGCACTGGGAACTTTCCGCTTGAGTGGAGAGGCATTCATATGATAAGAATATATCAGAAGTCTGCCCTTCATATGATCCTGCAAAATTATTATCTCTATCCTTCCGTGACTGTTGAAGAGTTTTCCTTGAGTTGTAGGAGGCATTTCGCACTCACTGAAGGATGCTGAAACAACCCGGTTCTAAGTGGGGGTTGGGGAGGGACATAAGGAGTAATACCTACCAGATAAGCTCTCAAAGTGGCTGTGTTAAGCCCCCTTCACTCTCCAAGAAAACCACTTCCCATCTTCACCACCACACTCAAACTGGTACATGCCTCCCCATCCTCCCCAAGGTCAGCTTGCTTGTATTTCACTGTAAAAACGTGAGTCTTTGGAAGCCCTCATCTTCATGCCACCAGACCTCCCATCTGTACCCACCTAGTCTGCTTTCCCTGGTTCAGGTTGATAAGCTGTCCATCTGAAGATAACCCTGTACTCGTGGTGTAGATAGGCTCGTCTCAGTAATTCAAGGTTGCTTGAGTAGATTTTGAAGTTATCTGCTATCTCTGATGCGGCAATAACCTGCCTCTACTAGGTAATTCACATTAACATTCCAAAGTGTTATCGTACTTCCCATTAAAAAAAAATCTTCTATTGTGTGCCTTCTTCCCCCTACCTTCCTATTTTTTTGGCTTTTCTTGGTAGCAACATTTTTTAAAATAGCTACCTATATTCCATGTCGCCATTTCTTCACCTCTCATTCTTTATGGGGCTCCCTGGTGTCCACAGTAACAGCTCTTGTCAAGATCACCCAGCACCTCCATCTCGCTAAATTCACGGGCCCATTCTTCTCCTTTTCCCCATTGGTCCATTCCTAGTTATGATTTATTTGAGCTTTCAGCTGCCTTTGATTAGCCAATATGCTTTCCTTATTAAGCCCTTCCTTCACCTGACTGTTAAGTCCTGATTTTCCTTCTGCTTCACTGGCTGCTCTTTCCCAGTGTCCTCTGCTGATAGCTCCTCCCATTCTGATTAAAGCTACAGTGGTCCAGGGTTTAGATCTTACCATTCTCTAGCTATACTCACATCCAAGCTTGTGTGATTCTGTCCTATGGTTGTAAGTATTATTTACATGGTAATACCTCTGAAATGTATGCCTTTTTACTACTCCACCTTTTCACTTGGACATTTCATAGCAAGTCCCACCTGAAATATCCAGGGCTCCTGACTGTGGCCTTCAAGGTCCTAGCCATCTAGTCCCTCCCCTGATTTGCGCTTTGGCCTGCAACTTCATTTGCTGCTATCTTCCCCCTATTATTCCTTCAGCTGCCATCACACTTGCCTTACTGTTTCTTCTAATTGCCCATCTCCTTTCCATCTCAGAGGCATTGTGCTCACTGTTCTCTTTGCCTGGAATGTTCTGTGTCCAGATCTTTGCATGGCTTGTCCCCTTACTCCAATATCAAATGTATTTCTTCAGAGGCCTTTCCTGACCACCATACCTAAGGTACTCTCTTACTGGTTTTATTTATTTTTTCTTAGCATTTATCACTACTTCACATCAAATTTTATTTCTCCCTTGATAGAATATGAGCCCAAGGAGGACATGTAATTAGTTTATCCTTCCGTCTTTCCCTAGGTCTTAGGTCAGTGCCTGGCTCATACTAGACTCACAACACATGTTTATTAAGTGACTGAATCAATAAGAGAATCATCTTGTATGTAAACATTGTTTTATATGTAAACCATGCTACTATATCCTCAATATTTTTTAATCCAAAGTACAGAGAAATGTTTAATAGAATAGTGAAACATAATAGGAAAATGGCTACAACTGGATACTGTTGCATGTGGACTCATATAAAGGAGTTCCCTTGATGATGTTTCTTCTCTTCCCTTCTCTGGAAATAAGTTGTGCTTTCTTGGCTCTTCCCATGCAGCTGAAGAACAAGTTCATGAAAAAACTGCCTCGTGATGCAGAAGCCTCCAACGTGCTCGTTGGGGAGGTCGACTTCTTGGATATGCCTTTCATTGCCTTTGTTCGACTACAGCAGGCTGTCATGCTGGGGGCCCTGACTGAGGTCCCCGTGCCCACAAGGTAAGCTGATCCCTGACCTGCTGGTGCCTACAGTATAGGCAGAGGGGAATCTCCTCTCCCTCAGGCTAGAGAATCAATGGAATGAAGACACATCACAGTGAGCATTATGGGAAGGTATGATTTGAAGGTATGGTTTAATCTGACTTTCATGCTGTCACATTAGTTAGTAGTTACATATTAGTAATCATGACAATTAAAATAATATCTTGGACCACGTACAACTTTTTTTTAATGGATTAGTCTGTTTAAGCCTCACGATAGTATCTTTTAAAGTATAAACGGTTGGTATACAAATTTTATAGATGAAGAAACTGAGTCTTAGAGTTTAAGTAACTTGCCCTAGCTCATACAGATGGTAATTGGTTCAGAGGTCAGAGTTGCTTTTAGTTGCTCCATTTTATTCAGAAAATTGATAGTGTGTGTGTGTGTGTGTGTATAGTGTGTGTATACATATATATGTATATATATGTGTGTATATACACACACACATAAACATTATAAAGCTGTACTCTTAAATTTGCTGTTATGTTTATGTTACATAATTTTTTATTTTAAAGGAAGCATATTAGTTATTATAACCATGTATTCCATATACTGCACAGTATCTTTGGACTAATCCTGCTTGTCTCCCTCTGCAACTGTGCTCGGTAGAGTCAGGAGGCTTAGCTTACAGGACGCAGTACGTGGAGAGAAGTTACTGCCTCACTTAAACTTGTGCTGAAGGAGAGTTGAGAAGTTTGTAATCTTCAAATCGGTTTCTGAAAACTGCCACGTGAATAGGAACTTTGGGGTGTGTGTGCTTTCTGTGGGCCCCTATGCAAGGACAGGTGACTTGTCTCTTCTTTAGGTGTCCCCAGGTGAGCAGGAAGGGATGTGAGTCCTCCTGGGTGATCTCAGGTGGCCTGGGCATGATTCATGACAGGGGGCTCGAGGTTTGTTTTGAGCCAAATTAGGAGGAAAACTAGGAGAACATTTCTTTCATTGCCTCCCAATTTATAGATTACAAAACATTCTTTCTGATCATACAGGTGCTTTTGTCTCATTTTTCTGTTTCTTAGATGGGAATAATACGTGTCATTATTAGGCAGTCATTGGACAAGAGCAGAGGAAAGGAGATGGTCATTGCTTATTCAATCAGAGGGGTTATCATGACTTGTGCTTTCTGTAACTTAGCTTTTTGCTTGAAAACATGCCAGCAGAGCCTTGAAGTTCTATCAGAGGGGTCACCTGGTGCAAGCTAGCTGACTCAGACCATCGCTGTATAAAACACTGTATGGTTTTATTTACGTCTTCTTTGGGCTAACTTTACTGGGGCTTGAGAGAAAAAAAATTCACCAAGAAGTGTTAAATTGCTCCTGCTTTTCTGTTTCTATTATTTTTCTTAAAAAGCTACAAATAAAAAATACTTTCAAAGACTTTTCTTAAACAATACTGTGAGTTTATCGAGTAGCAAATCATGACCATTTTCATGTCTCTCTTATCATCTGCTTCTGCTTGTCTCATTCTTTTCCTCTGTGCTGGAGCACAGCATGTCTAGAGGTGAGAGACAGCACCGTTGGAATTAACAAAAGGAGCCCAGCAATTCAAGCCAGTGTAATTCAATAATGTCATAAAACTATTTCGGGGCAATAATCTGAACAATATATCCTAGCATGTTAACATTTTTCCAGGAAATAGTTTTATCCATTTGCTGTCCTCTGAACCAGTGCAAGCTGTAATCACTGAGTAGGGAGCCTCATTAGGTTTTTTGTGTGTGAGTAATGTGGGGCTGTTTACAATGGCTGCATCCTGTGAAATCCAATAAAGGAAATCCCACAAGGAATGTGGGAGTCATTGAGAAGCACTGCCTCTGCGCTCGGCCATGCACGCTACCCTGTTGTACTGCAGCGAGACCTGAAGGTCTGCTTGTGTGCACATATCGCAATGATTATTTTCCCTTTTGAAGGTAGAGGAAAGTTATACTCGTATTGTTATTATTTATAATAAACAGTATTACTACTAGGCACTTTTTTGGAAGTATAGCTCTAGGAGTTCCCCTTGTGTAGCATGCATACGTTTCTCTGCTCTGTTATTTCATTGATCTATTTTAGCTTTCTGTGTATAGGGAAGCTATCTACTTAGGGGCCGTTGCCATTCTTGCCATCCGTGGGAAGGAAAACAAACTGTCTCTTGAGCTTTGGTCACTCAGTAGGATACATTTATGATTTTCCTGGCATCTTGCATGCACTTTGCTTGCTGTCATCTTTGTCTATCCATAGAGGCTACTACTAACTCATATTTATTAGTTATATAGGGTATAAATGTTGTTATTCCTATTTTAGAGTTGAAAGATGGAGGCAAAGGGAAGGTCCACTATCAATGCTGGAAATATAACTGTCGATTTCTGACTGCGAGGCCAGGTTTTTAGGAGAATCTAAGGCAATATCTAGAATGGGTTGGAATAAAATACTTTAGCATTTTCCCATAAAGAATAATAAAAGCCCCTGACCGGTTTGTCCTTTCCTGACCTTGATTTTGGTATCCAAGGCAAATAGTTATTCAGGGAGTCTAGCCCTCTAAAACATTAGAATGTTTACCTCTTTAGTTTCACTGTAAGTTAATATATACTTTATGTTATAAATTTTATTTGCCTAAAAATGTAGTTTGTACTTTGTCAAAACCATAAAACATCCTATTAGAGGGCTTGGGATGGAGGTCCTGCTAGTTCGATTCTGTCTTGTTTAACAATCCGATTGCTAGCTGCTGTTTACATAAGTAATGTGGTTGGTTATGGTTGGTTTATGGCCCTCATGAATCCTTTGTGGAAGCTGCAGTTCAGCCACATTTTCCAAAACTGCTAAATATGAATAATGGGTTATTGGATTCACTGTTGTTTTGAGAGAAGGGAGTAAAGGATGGTAAATGCTGAGTTTATACTAGAAATAGCTGTGGTATATCAGAAAGGGGGGTGCACATCCTTTCTGAAAAGATTGAGTGGTTTAGGAAAGCTGGCTCTTTTTCTGACATTGTGCTCTGTTTCTGGCTGTAATTATTTTGTGAATGTGAGTATCGTCCGTCCATTGGTTCCGGACACTGTTCATCTGGCACTTATTTTTGTTGTGGAAAATGCCACAGGCATCCTCCCCAGGCAGGATCAGTTGTATGGAAAAGCTCACAAGGGTAGAAGTGCCTCATGAACATTCCAGAGACGGCGAGGCACTGTTACAAATCCTAACGATGAGTTACTTCTGGTTATGAGTGAATCAAAAGAACTCAGTAACGTAAATTAATTCTTTACCCCGAGCTGTCAACATTAGCCGTGCCCATCCAGCCATACAAATGTGATGTTTACTCTAATTTGTTAATAAAGAAAAAAGCTTCTGGTTAAAAATAACATCTGTCCATTGACAAAAAACAGCTTGGGTCATGAAAGCAGTTTTCAGTACGCTGTAAAAGTTGAGTTTGGCAAGATGTACTGCTATCGTAAAAGTGGTGACAGCTTTCGCTTCCTTGAGGTTTAAAGGGAGAGAACAGGTTTCAAGCAGAAGGAACTTTAACTTGATAACTTGTTCTGTTTTCCCAAAGTTTTCACACTCACTTCAACAATACAGTCCAAATCAAAGATTTCTTAAGGGTCTCCACTACTACAGGTGAAATTCTCGACCTGAGGTGATGTTTCCTGCTGCTGAAAGATGGCCAGATGTTCTCTCTTATTCTCTGTTTCATTTTAAGGAGATGGATTTACTGAATGGTTCCTGACTGGAGTAATGCAAAAATTTTAACTGATATGTAACATGTCATTTTTATTTGGCACTTGATGACTTTTCATCAAAGAAGAAAATTATTTATATATGTATATGTGCATATAATTACCTATATATAAATTAAATTACCTAAGAAAGAGGAATTATTCTTTTGTGTCTAATTTAATAAAGTTACTGAAATATTATAATTCTCATATGTTGGGTTTTGCTAAGATACATGTTATATTCACCCTGGGTCTGCTACTTCAACTCATTCTTTGGAACTGTTTAGCAGAAACCAGAGTAGATAATTTTAAGAAACCCAAAACACTAATTTAAAAGAACTTACGTACCCTTATATTCATTGCAGTGTTGTTTACAACAGCCAAGCTCTGGGAACAGCCCAAGTGCCCATCAGTAGATGAGTGGATAAAAGAAGCTGTGGTACATTTACACAGTGAAATACTACTCAGCCCTAAAAAGGAAGGAAACCTTACCTTTTGTGACAGCATAGATGGACCTGGAGAGTATCATACTAAGTGAATGAAATAAGCCAGTCAGAGAAAGACAAATACCATATGGTTTAACTTACATGTGGAATCTAATGAACAAAACAGAAACAGACTGGTAGATACAGAGAACAGACTGACAGCTGTCAGAAGGGAGGTGGGTTGGGGTATGGGTGAAAAAGGTGATGGGATTAAAAAACCTCATAGACATAGACAACAGTATGATGATGACAAGAGGGAAAGGAGGTTGTGGGGAAGTAGAAAAGGGTAAAGGGGGAATAAATGGGGATGGAAGGAGAGTTCATTTTGGATGGTGATACACAATACAATATACAGATGATGTATTACAGAAATGGGCACTTGAAACGTATAGAATTTTATTAACCAATGTTAGCCTAATAAATTCAATAAAAAAGTTTTTTGAAGCAAATGTATGCCATCATCTCATAGGATTTAACTTAGAGGCTCCATTATTCCATGAGCTCTTGAAATAGTGACCCATTGTCTGACAGAATTTATATTTGAGGACTCTTAATAACAGAGTATTTTACTCACTGTTTAACAAGAGAGTATTTTGGCTTTGCTGCCATGTAGTCCACCTAAATGTTACCTCATGTGTCAGCTGATAAATGTGTAAGTCCATAGTGTGTGTTTGTAGACTATACTCATGCTGGAGGTGCTAGGAAGAGGCAATCGGTGGTACAGAGTTGTTTTGGAAAGGTTTTAGATATTATATATATGTATTACTGAAAAGCTAATATTTAGATACATTGAAATAATGAAAAATGGAAGGCAGAGGAACATTGTTATTTAAAAATGTATCAAGTAAAAGATCCCAATGTCCATTTTCTCTTGCTGCACTGCACCCATCCCCTTTGCCTACAGTCACGCCCTTGCTGTCCTTCCTGATGGCTGGCCATTGGTAGATAGGCAGGTAGGGTGGAAAAATGCGACCAGTATTATAGGTTTTCTTAATTTGTATTTTGCCTTAGTGGTTAAATATTTTTTGCATATGTTGCACTCAAATCAGTGGTCAATTCCTCTAAAAAATACATTTTTCTCTTATAAAGTAATACTGTATAATACTACATGTAGTGGTATATAATTTAGGCCCAGCTTCAAAGGAAAAAAAAAAGTTCTAGTATCAATTGAACTTCAGGGTTAGAAGAGCTAAAATCCAATTATGACTTCCTTTATCCTTGAACAGACTTTTGTGCCTGCCAATTGCTTTTGCTGTTTCATCTACTATGGTAACACTCAAAAGTGAGCCTGCTGCCCTACTCCAGACCTGGCTTCTAAGCAAATAAGTGCTGAGTGGCTTTATGGTTTTTTTGAGATAAAATTGAAGTATCCATACTTCAGATAGCTTCTTATATTCGTAATTTCTGTTTTTCTTCTTTGGATTGAATTTTATAATGAAAAAAAAAAAGGAATTATCTATTCAAGGACATTTTGGAATAGACCCTAATTGAAGAGTACTTGCTGTCATTCCTTTCTTATGTAAAGTAAGGTATATAAATAAATAAGTGAAAAATAAAATTTTACTAAGGTAAGTCCTAAGCCTTTCCTGGTCCCATAAAATTTTACCTAAGATTTCTTGCCCCCAGCTAAATATCCACAACATACTTCCCCGGGATGACCTAAGGAGTCACTGTTGTATGGCCTTTCTCTGTTGAATCACAACCCTAGTGTGTAGGTTGGGCAGTTAACATCAGGCAGACCTGTGTGCTGAAGAGAACAAGAGGTAGGAAGGCCTGTCTACTCTGTCTCATTTACCAGGCACCATCTTTGGGCTCATCCGTGAACCTCCTTGAGCTTTGGTTTCTTCACCAATAAGTAGGAATAGCATACTTGTCCTTATTGCTAAGGGCTGTATGGAGTTTAAACGAGGTGATGAATGTGAAATGCTTTGCAAGCTTTAAAAAGCTAGGCAAATATATGATGTGATCATTTTTGTTGTTCATCTTATCTCTGTGTTAGTTAAGACACGATCACAAGCAAGGCAGGGATTTACCCGATGTTGCCTTTAGTATATTTTTTCTTGTGATCAGTGAGGGATTTCTTCCACCATGATGAGGTGAACCTAAATGGGGATAAATTTATTATTGCAAGTTTCAGGACCGACTTACTGCAGAGCAGTGCTTGAGCGTTATCAACAAAACAAGTTTGAAAAGGAAAACAAAGATACCCTCCTCTATCCCCACCCCCCACACAAACCCTTAAATGTGTAGGATGCTTTATTTTGAATTTTTTCCTATTCCTCTTTCTTTACTTTGGCGGTCAGCATGTGGCTTACTTATAGAGGACTTGGTTTTTGCTGACCTCCAGGCACCTCTGAGTAGGAACATTTCTTAAAAGTCTGGAGAAGATCATGTGTCATTGCCCATATTGGGTAAGGAGAAGTCAGAGAAGTCTGGAGATGTACTAAGTGTTTCTTGTTATTGTGTATAATGGTTTTTTCCCCCCAAAGATTCTGCAATTCAGTAGAATCGAGAAAAGAAAGTTTAGAAAGGAAAAACTGAAGGAACCTTTCCTGTTCAGTGAAGAAGCTTTTCAGGTTTTCATGCTAAATTCTATGCTGCTCCCAAATAAACTAAACAATGGGTTATGTTTCACGATAGTTGGAAGAGTATTTGTTATACTGTCAGGAATTTGTTTGAAGATGAATTCTAGGCCTAATGTTTTTATGAACTAGGATAAATGTGTCTCAGTTTTATCATTTTGAGTTTGATGAAATGTGTGTTATAGCCTTTCCTTCTTTCCTCTCCCATTAGGTTCTTATTCATTCTCCTAGGTCCTAAGGGGAAAGCCAAGTCCTATCACGAGATTGGCAGAGCCATCGCTACCTTGATGTCTGACGAGGTAGGGAATCTGGATGATGGTGACCTCTGAAGGTCTTACTTGTGTGCTTTCATACTGTGCTTTGGCTGTCACTATAAGGTAACACGGTGACTTTAAGTTTCAAAATAATATTTAACATCAGGTTTACGAATGAAAAATATTTAGAAAATAAAGGAAAATAGGTTTTATTCCAACATAAAACTTACTTTTGGAAACTGTAGATGTCAGCTTATTTGCCACGAATGACCATACCTCACTGTAAAGAAGGCCGGCAACCACACCATTCTAATTAAATGGTATGCATTCAGGAAGTGCCTTCTTTGGATTTCTTCATAGAAGACATGGAACATTTGCTGCCTTAGATGGTTCTATTGTTGCCTTGATAACTAGATAAACAGAGAGGCCCCGTCTGTATTCCTGAATGCACGCAATCCTCTTGTCGGTTGTTCCATTCTTCTCACCTGGCTGATGAGCTGAAAGTCCCTTCCACAGCTCCTCATCCTTCCATGACTGCACAGAGGGTCACCTCCTTAAAGCCCTTTGCTTTCCATGTTGCCAGTATACCCCTGATTTTTCTTTTGTAATAGCTAACATTACTTGTGTGTTTGAGAGCTGCAGTGTTTGAGCCTTAACCCAGTCTTAACACTCAGCTTGAACTTTTGCTTCTTGAATTATCGGCAGTGGTTTGTCCTGGTAGTTTTTATTTTGGGGAATGACTCCTCAGTATGTTTCCCCAAATCATTTTCATCTGGCTTCTGTAGCAACCATATCAATAATGCTACATACCAGTGGGAGGTGAAAGGCGATGTTATTTTACAGTATTGTTAGGAAAAAAAACAGAAAAGAAACAGCTATTTGTTTTCTTATGCTTCTCCATATATTCTTTGGGTTTATTACTAAAATATTTTGGAACATGCAGAATAACAGGAAATGTGAGTGTGGTTATAGTGATATTAAAGTGGGTTATGGATTGCATTCTTTAGGCTGGATATGTGAGGCATGTGGAGACTTACCGTGTTGGGTTAGCACCTTTCTTATGTTTCCTTAGGTGTTCCATGACATTGCTTATAAAGCAAAGGACAGGCAGGACCTGATTGCTGGCATTGATGAGTTCCTAGATGAAGTCATTGTCCTTCCTCCTGGGGAGTGGGATCCAGCGATCAGGATAGAGCCTCCTAAGAGTCTTCCATCGTCTGACAAAAGGTGAATTATCAGGCAGTTGGGAATGTGAAACCTTGAGAAAGAGGTTATGTTTGGCAAAGGAAATGGAGTCAGGCAACTGCCCTAATATTTTTAGGTTCCTATTTAACTTGACGTATTATCTCATCTCAAATGAATCACATACGTTTCATTGACACTGTAAAAATGAATGTTTGGTGATTACAGATTAGAGCTCTCTGAGATTCTTCGGAGATATTTTGGGGACTCCCTATGCATGTGAAGAGATCATTTTACTCAAGATGAGGCCCTATAGATTTAAGAGGTTGAGAAATTGAGTGGATGAGGGTGGAGGGATTGAACAAAAAGGAAAAAGGTCTCATGGTCACGGACAGCAGTGTGGTGACTGCAGGGTGGGGAGGGAGAGCAGTAGCCCTCCCTCTGTAAATGGTAACGGGAAAAATATAATTAAAAATACAGGGAAATACAAGGCAAAAATCAAAAGTCAAAAAACAAAAGAAATTGATTGAAGTAATTGAGGAGAGGGCATTTTCTGGAAGTCTGTTATTTTCCAGGTGAAATGGGTTGCTGCTTGCACAATACACAAAAGAGAAGTAGGGAGTTTGTGATGGTAGAAAGTTTGTTCAGCTTTTCTGTTCCTCCAGTCATTTGTCTTGGCTCTAAATATAACACTTAGAATTGTGTGTTAGGACAGCAGAAGGAAATAATGACCTTTCTCCCAGAGGATTTTCAGCTCATCTCTTCATTAGCTGGTGCATGACACAGCTGAGAGGCAGGTGAGTACAATAAACTAATATTCTCTTGGGCTCTGTTGTCTTAGAAAGAACATGTACTCGGGTGGAGAGAATGTACAGATGAATGGGGACACACCCCATGACGGAGGCCACGGAGGAGGAGGACATGGGGACAGTGAAGAATTGCAGAGAACTGGACGGTAACTGATGGATTCTTTTGCTGCTCATGATGAGGTTCTCCTTAGATCTAAACTTCCCTTCATCTTTCTATCAGCATTTTATTCACTGGAAACACACAGTGGTGGAGACACGCAGTGAATACATAGAGGAATGTGGTGATGGTTTTGTGAGGAAAAACAAAAGAGAAGTAGGGAGTTTGTGATGGTAGAAAGATTGTTTAGATAGGGTGGCCAGGGGCAGCCTTAAAGACAATTGCAGCATTTGAGGAAAGTCCTGAATGAGGTGGGAGTCAGACCGTGTAGAAGTGGGGTTGGGAGAAGGGGCAACAGGGGACCTGGTGTGTGCTGGGTTGGCATGGTGCCCAGTGTGCCTGGAGTGGAGTGAGTGAGTGAGGAGGTGTTAGAAAGAAAAACAGAGAGACTATGGGTGGGTGTATAAGGCAGAGAGAATGAACCATGAACCAATCTTTCACGATTCTATCTCTGCCCTGTACATTTACTCAGAAGTGAGTGATATGTTACAGAACTGAGGTACTCACAGGTCACAATTTCCCCAGCCTGCAGATGGGAAGTCAGGTTTCCCAGATTGCTTTGGCTAAATCTCTTTTCATGATAGTTCTTCCTCCCCCACTGCTAGGTTCTCCATTTCATTTTGGGTTAAGTAAAATTTCAAGTAGGATACTCATTTTAAGAAAGTATGTCTTTTTTAAAAACAATGCAGACTGAGATTTCATTCTTCCATACTTTTTCTTTCCTAAGTGCACTGAGTATCTGTAGTTTGCCTCGCCCTGTGTGGATCAAGTAAACTGAACAGTACACCAAGTGCAGCTGGGAGCTGCCGAGCACCCAGATAGACAGGCAATGCTCAGTATGTGTGATAGCCTGTAGCTGAGGTCTGAGCTATGACTGGAGGGTCAAGACTTTGGAGACCCATTGAGTTGTGAGGAAGAACATTGTAGCCAGAAGGAACAGCAAGGGGAGGACTGAGACGTGGGCTTTGGCTGGGAGGGCACATTGGCGGATGGATAGGTCATTTGACCTGCTAACACCTCCCTTAGTTTCTCCCTTAGTTTCTCCAGGTTATTACCCTAGAGTCACCTGGTCAGGAGGCCTGTTCTGGCCACTATCACATGTCAACCACTGCTACTCTAGCACTTAATAATCCTCTTCCCTACTTCGTATTTTCCTTGATTTTTAGCACCATGCATTTTTCTTATTTTGTCTCCCCCACACAGAAAGTAAACTTCCTGATGGTGGCTGTTTTTTTCTCTATCATTCAGTGTTGTATCTCCAGCACCCAGATTAGTTCTGAGCGTATCACAGATGCTCAAAAAACATTTGTGGAGTGATAAGTGAATGAATGAATGAATGAATCAATCAATGAGTGAATGAATGAATGAGGCTGGGAAGGAAGCTATGGCAATATTATAAAGGTCCTTGTATGATCTGCTCACATGTTTAGATGTTTTTCTTCATAAGGGGAGAAATTTTAATTTGTCTATACAATCCATTCTCATCTAAAGACCTGCTGTCCGATCTTTAGGGTATGTGACACCTAATTTGGTGACTGAAAAAGAAATAGATAGGAGAAAATTTATTCTTACACAGTTTTCTGGTTTTATCTTAAGTGGTTAAATAGTACCTTGTTCATTCAAGCACTGTAAGTACCAATTCTTTGTGGTTTAATAAGTGATCTCTTGGTTAATCGAATGGTAATTTATTTTACATTGTCACATGTTTGCTGTCTCCCTACCTAGGTTCTGCGGTGGACTAATTAAGGACATAAAAAGGAAAGCACCATTTTTTGCCAGTGATTTTTATGACGCTTTAAATATCCAGGCGCTGTCAGCAATTCTCTTCATTTATCTGGCAACTGTAACTAACGCTATCACTTTTGGAGGACTGCTCGGGGATGCCACTGACAACATGCAGGTGGGCCTGGTTTGGGGGGGGCCACAAATGGGACGGCCCAGATTCCCTCCCTGTCCCCACAGCACAGCTTGGTGAGAAGCAGATGGCCTTTCAGTTACTCAGCGTGATTTTTTCTTTCTTTCTTTTTTTTTTTTGGATGCTGCATTTTACTTTGCTTCTGGCCTGCTGCTGTATTTCCAACATTTTAGTAGTTATAAAAATAGCTTGATGAAATCTGGCTTGAGTCACAGTGGAGAAAAAAAGGGAAGGAAATGAGGATGTACAGTTCTATTTGGGCAAAAGCATACTAGCTGCTTTAATTTTGTGCAGGGCACAAGGTTGAGATCTCCTACTACCTGGAGTGTATGGACGATATTGTTGAACTTGATGAGCACACTCTGGGAGTGCACAATCACCATCATTTTATGCAGGATTTACTCATGGGTGGATCTGCTTATCTGTCAGTGGAATTCAGCTTTAAGAAACATGAGATAAGAGTTCTTTTTCCTATTCCTAAATCTGCCTCTCATTAAGCTGTGCAAACTCAGGATTGATTTATTGTGTGTGAGCCACACTTTGTTGGTTACTTTGCAGATGGCATTCACCTTCCTTTTGTATCAGTAATGCCTCCTGTTTTAGTGACAGAAAAGACACTTGCAGTTCCCTCAACCAATCAGAAAAATATGTATGAAACTACTTTTAGTTGGTCCAGTCACTGAGAAAACAATAGGCCTTGTGCTAGGGTGCTGAACACAGAGTGAGGGTGAGACTCCTAAGTAAAGAACCAGCTTCAGTCCCTTTTCAAACTCTGTCCTCTTTTACTGCTTGCTGCCGTTTCACCTATGTGACAGTCCTCAGTGCTGCCAGCCAGCTTCACTAAAAAAAAAGAGAGACAGTTGATTTCAAATGATTGCTTTTCTTCCACTTCTTTTCCCTTCCCTGCACACATTTATGTTTTAGATTTCTGCCTAAACACAAAAAAATATGATGGAGGTTATCTATATTGCTCCAAGCAAAAGGTAAAAACTATTTTAAATAATTGTATTTAGTTTCTTAATACAATGATTAATTTTTATGTTTTAGTTTTTGTCTATCACTCCATTGCATTATTATCCCCAAACTTAGAGGCTTGAAACAGTCCTTTTCTCTCTCACGGTTTGGGTGGTTGATGGACTCGGCTGGGTTGGTCCTCTCTTTGGTCCTCACACACTTGTGAGATGCAGCTGAGGTTGGAGTCACCTGAAGGCGACTTGTCACATGCCTGGTGCCCAGGCTGGGACGTGTGCAGGCGCTGAGGACCCAGGTCTCTCCATGTGACTTTTCCACATGGCTCACTCAGGCTCTCTCACAGCTGGGGACTGTGAGGACTCCTGAGAGCCCGTGTTCTCTCAGGAGACAGTTGCCACTCAACAACTCTGCTTGTTTCCACAGGAATGTGTACTCAGTATTATTTCATTTTCTGATTTTCAAAGAGAGATTGAAATCTGGTCATTTTAAAATATTGGCAACTGATAAACATTTTAAAAATAGCATTGTGCTGGCCAGGGAGCCCATGTCTGTGTGTGCTCCCGGTGACAGACCTGTGGCCTGGGGCTCGGAGACCCAGCATGCAGGACACGGGGGAGTGTATGAAGAAGGGGGCCCCCCCACCCGTTTTTTCCATCAGGTAGAAGTGAAACGTTAAAGTACAACAGTGACATCAGTAATTGAATTTTTATAAAACATGACTGTATGCAAACAGGATAGCTAAGTCTTCATCCCATGAAAGCATCATGATAACTACAACAGATCCTTCGAGAAAACAGGTGGAAGCGCTGCGCAGGCCAGCATGCAGCAGATAATATAGGCTGCCGTGTGTTAAGAAAATAAGAGAGAGCTGGGATTTTGAGAGAGTAGCAAGATCAAAACCATATCACCTTTTAGAATGTAAAGACTTTTTTGTGCAGCTTTTTAAAAAAATTTATTTTTCAATTACAGCTTATAGTCAATATTATTTTGTATTAGTTTCAGGTGTATAGCAGAGTGGTTAGTCATTCACATACTTTGCAAAGTGTTCCCTCTGACACGGCTAGTATCCACCTGGCCCCTATGTAGTTACTACAGTGTTATTGACTGTTTTCCGTAGGCCGTGTTTTACATTCCTGGGACTATTTTGTGACTGCCAATCCGTACTTATTAGTGCCTTCACCTTTCCCACCTAGTCCCCTCTTCCCTCTGGCAACCATCCGATCTCTGTGTCTATGAGTCTGTTCTATTTTGTTTATTTTTGTGCAGATATTTTTTCAACACTTTTATTTTCATGGATGTTCTTCTCATTGAGATGGAGACATTATGACACTTTCCATGTGGTGTTTATTGCCTATAAAAACCACTGAATTGAACTTCTTAGCTTTAGAACTTTGCAGAGATGAGAAGTCTGTTAAAGTCTATTGCTGGCCCCTCCTAGATGAACTGATTTCTGTTTGAGTGAGTTCTTGGGAAAGTAAAGGATTCTGTTGTGCAACATTAACATGGATATTCTTCTCCTTTATGAGGAATTACATGGGAAAGGCCTTGCTGATGGAGTAAGCTGTTTTCTGGGTTCTGAAGACTTTAGGAGAAACAAATGCTTTCCATGGTTGAGACCTTAAGTATCTATATGATGATTTTATCTATTTTAAGGATCAGGGAGTTAGGGACTTGAAATCATGAAGAGTACCTCCACCCTGCCAGGGTGTACTACTTGAACCCACAGCAGGTCCAATGCGCTGGCAGTGGCAGTCTTCTTGCCTTGGCACCAGGACAAGAGAGCATTTTGTGGATTTGGTGCTAAGGCCCAGGTCATTTCACAAGTCTATGGCAGAGGTTGATTCTTTCCTTTGAAAATATTTAATGTCTACTGTGTGCCAGACACTATTTTAAGTGCTGGGGATGTAGATAAGTGACCAAAATAGATAGGAATCCTATCCCGACAGCTTTTACAGCCTAGGGTGTTGATAAAGCCGTCTTTTTTCCATACCCCCAAGAGATACCCGTAGTGGGCTCATTTAGGGGGTGAGGTCTGCTGGCTCTATTCAACACAGTAGATCAACATTGAGCAGAATGCACTGGCACAGCCTGAAATAACCTTCAGTTATATCACAAGCCTTCATAAATGTGGCAATGTGTTATTCTCAAAAGCACAAGCAGCTCAACTGAGTCAACTGAGAACAGTGCCCTCGCTTTTTCAAGGCAAACAAACAGCACGGAGATGGTTCGCACAGCCCGTTATTGTCAGGCTCCAAATAGACATGGGTGCCGGGCAGAAGCGTGTTGTGGAAACACCGATGAGTCACTGCAGTGCTGTTGTTTAAGCAAACTCTCCTGCCAGCTTCTGTGCAGGAGGCCTTGCCTACTCAAAGACAGGGTTTTACATTTAAGCACTTATTTCGGAGCTGAAGGATATATTCAGCTCTGAATATATATAATATTCAAATCTATTTTATATATAGTATGTTATATATACAAGTATAGATAATATTCAAATACAAATTAATACAACTATATATATATTTAGCTTTGTATACATACACACATACATGCATGTATATAATCATGTGTATATAATAAGGTATGTATATTTAATAATTAGAAATAAATTTATATGACATATACTGAACATTCCCAAATATAAATGTGTGTACACATACACACACACAAGCACATTTAATTAGAAGCAGATCTAGGGAGTCACATGGATCTTTTGCCATGGCCCGGTGCTCAGAATAAAACAGTTGAAGCTATGATGGCTTTAAGTATAATCAATTCTTAATGGCCACATAGGTGACTGTACAATTTCCCCACCTTGGCATTTTGACCATGAGAGGACTCTGAGGCTTCCAGAGTGAGTATTCACGGCTTCCTTGTTAACTGTGGGTCAAGTTTAGCTGGGGCTTCTGGGAGTGACTGAACTGCTTCACCAAGAGTTGGTTGGCCTTACATTTTTCTAGGATCCAGCCCTGTCTTGGATCATTTGTGCTCTTAGAATTTAATGAGAGAATACCATTTCTGAGGTCCAGGAATTGTGTGGCCACTCACTATATTCTCATTACTCTCATTATCCTTTTCGGTGAGTCCCTCTGCAATCACACTCTGGTCGCCTTGCCACGCTGAGAAGTGAACAGGGCTGTCCAGCGTTGCCGTGCTAAAGCGTGTCCTCTCCACAGCTGAAGCACAGCCAGAGGTCACGCACATCAACTCATGGCAGTGGGTTTGTGTCCTTAGTCTCCAACCAGATGTGCTGTTCTGTTCATTGATATACTTCTAATTAAATTGTTAAATGTCGATTTAATAAATATTTATGGGTAGCTTAGTCCGTGGGCAAGATCCTAGAAAGCTTTTTTTTTTTTTTATCCTTTGTGCAAGTCTCTGTGTTATTTAAAAGTTGTTCTTAGCTTTAGGAAACCAAGAAAAGTATTTTAACTTAAATCAACATTGTTGATTGTGAATGGCTGGACATAGTTTAGTGAAGATTGAGTGAAGAAAGTCCTTTAAAATTTTTTCCAGAAGTTAATATAATACTATTTTCACAATCTCATAGCGAAAGAATACAGTAAGATTTTTAGAATTCTGTGAATTTTGTGATATTTGTGGAGCTAACAGAGTACATTTTGAGGGAACTTGTCTCATAATAAGGAACATTTATAGTTGGCTTCTCCAAATTTGAGGTTTTATTTTAGCATACTGCTGTGCTGAGAATATTTAATCAATCTGCTTAAGTTGGAAATATATCATTTCTTATTCACATATGATATTCCTTGATAGGATAGACGTTTCCTTATGAAGCTTATTATGTGCAATTTAAAACAGCAACTTTAAAGAAAATTGGTAATTGCTTCACTATAGTTAGGGCTGTCTAGTGATTGCAACTTACCTAAATGTTGCACTTTGGTACCAGAATGCATTTCTTCCTTGAAGTGGAAATGTAAGAGGGTGCGTTAATCTGCCTGAACTAGTCCGGAAACATTGCAGTTTCGAAACCCCAGGCGGGGATGCTCTGTCTGTTGGAACGACGCGGCTGGGGTGATTGGTGAGCAGAAACGAATGTGTCTGCTGACGGGGGGAGGGGCTCTGCCTTGCTTACTGGTCCCCGGCGTGTGCCGGCCATTCCTCCTCCCAGGGAGGGCTTCCAAACTGTTCGACTAAAGTGAAGTAATTTGTCACCAAATTTTATCTACCGGAACTTTGTCTTTTGTTTTTTTTTTTAAAGAAAACTTTGTCAACTCTATTTTCTTGGTGATCAGAAAATGATACTGACTTAGGCTGGTCAGGGATTCCAAATGTTGAAAATATCTAAAATTATTGTGTGTTTTTGGCTTGAAATTATTTTAAGATAAGATATAATTGTGCATTGTAGAAAATTCAAGCAGCACAATAAAACTATCTAGGGTAGTTTTAACTCATAACCCTTTAGCTCATAACCCAGAAATAATAATTACTAACCTTTTCATGGACATCTTCTCATGCATCTTGCAGTGCAGATGAATGTGTAGGATTTTATAAAAACGAGATCATAGGCATGCTGTTTCGAAGCATGGCTCGTATTTAATGGGTCTTCCCACTTCAGTATGGTCCTGGGAGCAGTTGTTAAGGCCACACCTATCTGTGCACATGGTATGTGTGCTGTAATTTACTTAATAAATCCCTATCAGTGGACTTTCAGTTTTCTCCAATTTTCTCATCTAAAAACAAAGGGTATGCCAATTTATGCTTCCACCAATGATGGACAAGAGTGTCTACTTTTCTACAGCCTTGCAAAAAACAGGATTTTGTCCCATGTTCTCATTTTTGTCATTCTGGGGCCATTCTTATTCAATTCAAATTTATTTGATTTTTAGTGAGGGTGTCCACATTTTTATTGGCTATGTATTATTATTTATATTAATGTCTTTGGTATATTTGCCTTTTAGGAATTCTTTTTTTTTTTCTCATTGACTTGTAAGAACTGTTTGTGTAATAGGGATATTTTCCTTTTGCTTGTCATATATTTTTTCTGGATTTACTGTATGTCTTTTCACCTTATTTATGATTTTTTACTATAAAGATTCTAATTTTTGTGTAGTCAAAATTTTCAACCTTTTATAGTTTCTTATTTCCAGGATATATTTAGGGAGGTTTCCCTACTCCAAGATTAGGAAAATATTTATCCACATTATCTTAGTCCTTTTATGTTTTCATTTGAATTTTTTTGTCCATCTGGAATTGATTTTTGTGTAAGGTTATACTGGCACTTGATGTTCAGGCCCTTCAGAAGATCTAGATACATTCTCAGAGCTCTTCCAACGAGAAAACATATTGTAAAGCCTTGCCCATCATTCTGTTAGACTTGGAGTTGAAGTTCCTTGGTAAAGGGTTTGGCTCATACTTTTCTTCAGGCCAGGAGCTAATTTGTCTTTCAAGTCTTCCCTCTTTTTTCAGTCCCTGCTGGGCAGTGTAAACAGAAACCCTGTTTATGACAACAAAGCACTTTTCGGCAGAGAAGATGGCAATTAGGATTTGGCATCTGTGATCTGTCAGCAGAAATCACTGATTTATAGGCTGTAGCTGCACAGGTGAAATAAAAAATGAGGATTGGATATCCAATCGTCTTCCCATTGTTGATGAGCGGTCTGTGGAATTGAGCCCTAACTGTGCTAGTGGGTTGTTCATGTTTTGAAAAAGGAGGAAAGGTTGCTTGGATGGGACTCAAATTTGGGCCACACAAGAATCACCCGATCTTCAGAGATCCTGATTTAATTTTTCAAGGTAGAGATAAAGAGCCAATGCTTTTATTTCTTAAAAAAGAAGAAGAAGCTTCCAGCTAATTCTCATGTGACTCAAATTTGATTATGCACTTGCATCATCCTGTCATCATTTCTGATCATATGGCTTGGCTTATGCTGGGACCCTGACATAAAACTCCTGCAGGTACTTCAGGGCTCACTGCCTCTTTCCAGTGGCGATGCTTAAATGTCATTAGGCTGCATCATTTTTCTTGGCTAAATTTCAGAATCAAAGACCTTTCTAGAGAAATTTAATTATATTATTCAACATTCTGTACAGTTTGTATAAATTACTACTAACAGGGGCTAGAAAGTCTCTTTTTATGGTTAGAAACATTTTAGTATTTTTTAAGCTTGAAATATAACAATAATGTTAGTGAATACTTTATCATTTTCTGCCACCAAAATATTTTATTTTTCAAGCTTCACTTGGTTGAGAGTTGTCAAAGAAATAGGGAAGTCTTCGTTTTGGGGGGCAGTTGTGCCACTTTCCTCTTTCTGTTATTGCCATTCAGTAGCCACGGGGTTGTGATTATTATTCCAAATACTGCATTTCTTAATAAAATGGACATAAAACAACAATGGTCATACAATGCTAATATGAAGATAGGAAATTACAATAAAGTCATAGTTGACAGCATGAATTTCTACTTTTTAATGCTGGTGTTACCAGTCGTAGTTGTGTATTTTTTTCCCTTTAGAATCTTATTCCTATGGTCTGAGATATTTTATTGTTGTTTTTTGTTTTGTTTTTATTTTTTGTTTTTTGAGGGGGATACTGGTGCGGATTTTTCTTGGCTGTTTTGTGAAACAAGGACCATCTTTGGTTTAATTTATACCCTGCAGAGAAACGTTCAGAAATTGTTTTGGATGTGGGTTCATTGCTATAAAGTAAAACAATTTTGTTTTATTATAGTCCATTCTGTGTGTTTAGTAACATGAGGAATCAAAAGAAGCAACTCAAAGTTGTAGTGTTGCCCCCTGAGGCTTCTGTTGGTTTAGGATTTGCTCTGGGGAATACTGAGGATCTAAAGGGGCTTTTCCCTTTTTTCCTGACGACTAATCTTTATTTTTTCAAGCTCCTCCTTTTACTTTCTCCATCTCCTTCCTCTTTTGAAGGAAAGAGAAATGAAAGGGGCAGGCTTGGAAGGGAGGGGAAGCAACATTTTACTGTATCTACTTTGTTGTTAGCTCTTCGTGTATTATTGTCTTATTTAGTCCAAATGACTATCCTGTAAAATAGCCGTTGATGTTCCGGAAGAGAGAATTAGGAGTTAGAGAGTCTGGTGACTGATGGAGCTGAGATTTAAATGCAGGTATTCCTGATGTCAAGACGTGCTGTTAGTGCTGAGTCACCTGGAAGTGACCTTGGAAATCATCTAGTTCAACTTCATTTTATATCTAAATAAATATATTATTTATATGTTACGATGATTCATCAAAAATGTATTATTTGTTATCTGTGCTAAGCACTTCACATACATTATCTAATCTAACACGTTTACTAAGGCATAGAGAGATTAAGTAACTAGTTTACAGTCATAGAGTAAATGGGACAGTCTAGAGGTAAACTTGAGATTGTCTGACCAGAGTCCATTGTTATACTGTACCAGCTCGATGTTTTTCTTATGCATGGAAAAACTGTATCTGACAAAGGTTAAGCGACATTCCCAAGATCATCATCTCCTTGGTTGCAGAAGGAAGTCTAGACTGCCAGTTTTTTGTTCTTTCTGCTGCTCCACTGTGGGCGACACTAGATCAGAAATGGGACAAAATACAAGCCTAAGCAAGATGTGGGGCTGCAGCACTTTGTGGCTCATGATTCCGCTGCCCGTCGGGGCATAGCCCCTGCATTCTCTCGAATTGCTGGGGAGTTTGTTCCTCTGTGGGAAATCGGGCGTAGAAGTGTCTTGATGAGTTATAGCTATTAAAGATACACATGTCCGCACATTATTTTCATTTTTTATGTCAGTGAACACTGACTATAATAAATCAGAAAAGGGGTTTCTGATAGTTCACTTTATAAATTGCTTTAAATTCTAGGTACAGTTAAACTAAAGTTATTTATTGTATGAGATTATTTTTTAAATTTCTGTATTATCAAGAGGAACATGTCAAAATATGGTGAAAACAGTTCTTTTCTCAGAAATGTTGGAAGCATCTCCGAGTTCAAGCAAGTTTCTTTCCAGTTCAGTGTGTATAATAAATCACTGCTCTGTTTCAAAATTGCCAGCCACAGAATGGAAACTCTAGCACTTACTAAAGGATCAAGTACTGAAATAAAAATAATCTGCCTTTTAACTCTCATATGGCATCCATAAATCAAAGCCGTTTTCTGAAAGAAAGTAGTTCTTATCTTTACCAAATGAGCAACGGTGGCTGTTGACCTTTGATAAGTGGAACTTGGGGTGTGATTTGGGCATTTCTTCTTGGATTCCTTTAGTGCCACCCAAGTACCTGCGGAGCACGTGGAGGCAGAGTGCTGAGCACGAGGGGAGGAAGGAGAACATGGGGACTCCGGGAGACCCTGTTCCTGCCCTCACAGTCATTAGTAATGGTGTCAAATCCAGCAGAGATTCTTAATCCCACATTCTTCCTTCCTTCCTTTTCACACCCTTTCACACCCAGGCTGTGCTGTATTTTGACCCAGCAGTAATGATCAAATATCAATCCTATATTAAATTTACAAAAGGCCCTTTTTGCAAATTAACATGTACTTCTGCCTCTAACTGAAATTTGAGATGAAAAATAGAGGAAACAGGCTAGTTTGCCATCATGGGAGGCATTGGTCCCAAGTGATGTGATTAAGAAAGCTGGCATGATTTTGTAAGTTAGTGATGCTCTGTGCTCATTTTGCTTTGTTCTTGTTTCGCTGAAGGGAAAACAATGGGTTGATTTCTAGAGCTATAACTACAGGAAGGTGTGACCACAAAGGTTTAGCTACTAATGTCCCTGCATACTTATTTCCTCTGAGATAGAGTAAATGGAAGCTCCTGTATAAGTTCCCATTGGACAACGGATATGTAATGCAAATATTTTTTGGAATTGATGTCTTAGACATTGCAGGACAGAAGGCAAATCATTTTTTGTGATTTTCATCTTTTGTTCCTCTTTCCATTTGAAAAGCTTTCCTTTAAAAAATAGCTTTTGTACATAAAATATAGTTGCTTCCAAGGACCTGCTGTGTGCAAGGTGAGATCAGGCTAAAACAAACACAAGGTGACCTCAAAGAGGAAAGCACCATCCCAAGTCCTACGTCATGGCCACCTGCTTAGTGGGATTACATATTGTGACTTTATACACAGAAGCTTCAATTACGATTTTCAGAATGGACCAGAGTCATCTTTCACCTTCTGTAGCCAACCACCAGTCATTTTAGTCACTGCAGTTCTTGGGAGCCATTCAGCCAATCTGGTAGGGAAGAATGACTGACTGAATTATGTGTATGATGAAATAAATGGTAACGCCCACGTTGGTAAGAATCTGTTGTTCGTATCTGTTGGTAAGAATCTGTTGTTCGTATCTGTTCGATATGTTTGCTGTGGACCTCATGAGAGCATATTCTTGTGGCTTAACCTCCCTTGTGACATCACACATGAGAAGAAAACGACATGATTCTTTTAACACCTGTATTTTCTCTCTTAATCAGGGCGTGTTGGAGAGCTTCCTGGGCACAGCTGTCTCTGGAGCCGTCTTTTGCCTCTTCGCTGGTCAACCACTCACTATTTTGAGCAGCACAGGACCTGTTCTAGTTTTTGAGAGGCTTCTCTTTAATTTCAGCAAGTACGTATACACATATGTAATTATGAATTAGGATCATTTAACTGTTGCACATTCATCGTCTGGGTAGAGCACAAAATAGTAATTCAGTAGATCAGAATTCAGGAATTGTAAGATTTGCAGGTTGAGAGACTCTGAGAGATTAGGTAGCCCAGCAGTCACTTTACATTTGATCAAACGGAGGCCCCTATGTTTTATTATCTGCTCGCCTCCACCTTGATTCCCTGCCTGTCGCCGTCCAGCTTTGTGCCCCAGGGGGCCGACCTCTGTGGGATGCAGCCCCTGGGCTCCTTTCCCCTCTGGCTTCCTGTGGGGTTTCGTTGAGTGTGGAGCACCCATAGGGAGGAGTGAAGAGAGGTCAGGATGCGTGTCCGCCTCCCCTCCCCTCCTCTCCCCTCCCCGGCTCTGCTTTAGCCCCCCAGTCTGGTGGCAGCTTGTTCCTTGTGTGGCCCCACTCAGGCAGTGGCCCCTCCACCCAGCTCAGCACTCACCTGTCTCTAGGGGCTCTGTCTCTTGCTTGGCCTTGTCAAGCAAGGAAGTAGGAAAGGCTTCCTGATGTGGCTCGTCCCTGACTGCCTCGTCATCCTCTGTTGTTACTCACAGCCCCGGAAACAGCCCGTTTATTAAGTTTTTTCAGAAACCCATTTGAGAATGACTTCTATTTCCTGCCATGACTCTGACACTCCAGAGAAATGAAATGCCTTGTCTGAGGTCACATGGTTCATCCATGAAAGAGACTGGGTGCTCCTGTGGTGCACTGCTCCTAACCTCATCTACAATGTTGTTAAAAGACACATGGTAAGACTCAGCTGAGTAAATTTAACGCTTGCTGAGTGCTGACCTTGTACCAAGTATTATTCTATGTGCATTACATAGAATAATGAATAGGGACTCTTAATTCTTGCAGCAGTACCGTGAGGTGGGGATGACCCTGTTTTATAGATGAGAAAGCTGGTGTGGCGTGGACGAATAGTTTGCTGAAGGTCACATCACCAGTCATTGGCAGGGCTGGGGTAGGAATCCCTGCTTTCTGACCTCAGAGCTTCTGCCTCTTGCAGAATCACTGGATACAACTAATGGGCATGACAATTATGATATTAATATTTTTTTAGAAATTGATGGATTGTTGTAAGAAGGAGAAAATCGAGTTAAGCAAATTATCCAAGTGGCCACATTAGCACACAAATGGATTTGAAATAAAATTGGGTATTCTGGCCTCTTTCTAATGATCTTAATACCTCTAAGAGAGAATGGCCTTTACCGGCAGATCTCAGTCCTTAAACAGGTTGCAGAATTTCTTAAAACTTGCAGCACTCCTTGTTGGAATTCCCATAGTCTTACATTATTACACATTTTTGTGATTTTCATGTTAGAAATATCATTCCCTATGTAATACCTCTTGGACTTTAGGACTTACTTGTGGCAAGCCCTGAAACTCTGCCACTAGAAGTGATCACGAGGTACAAGAAGGGATGAGGATTTAAAACTAGTGTTTTGAAAACTGGCTTGAGAACGTCAATGAGGGTCTTCTGAGAATTTAAAGTTCTAAATTTTAAATGATGGGAGCTTTTTGTTGCTCGTTACCACATATCCTTTCTCCCTTCTAATTCTCAGAAGACATTGGAAAGAATTCTGTTCATGTCAGTTTATAGAAGAGTCAAACAATTTTTATATGTTTAAGAAAACATTGTGTGAGACAAGAAAGTCTTTGTGGAAAGATTAAACAAGCATGTACTATAAACAGGAACAAACATGCGCAACCTTTGCAGAAAGATTTATTGGATGCAATGTGATTAAAGCCTTAATCTACAGAAAATGTTTACATCTGAGTTTACTTTAGATAATTGTAGGAGAGAGATTATTTCCTTTTACTAAGCAAGTTCGTTTCTCACTTTCCCTTCTGTTTCATCATAATTAGTAACATAAACATAGTTCCAAGCGATTTATTTGAAAACAGTTGTAAAGCAACAAGAAACATTGTAGCTCAGTGATGAATTTTAAGCCAGGTTTCTTAAATGTTTCTTGTGGAAAACTTTATTATTATGTTCACAGTGCTGTATCATTTGCTTAAATACTGTATCAACAGGGCTGATATTTTGTCTGGACGCAGAGTATTTATGTATTTATGTAGACCATTAATTCCCAGAGTATGTTTCCTCAGCTAGTAGTCCCTTAGATGCTCTACAAAGAAAGGCTTCCGTGATCACAGTAAGTCTGGGAAATGCTGTATATTGTGTCTCCCTCTTGGTAACTTACTTTGCACATTAGCTTACTAAGGCACCTGAGAAGTCCTTCAGGAAAGAAACTGTTTTACTCTGTTTTGCCCAAACTTTCTCCAACATATTCAATGATTTTTTATAAATAGGTACATTCTTGTTTTGCAGGTTCAGTGGACTCAAGCAGTAACTCCACATAATCTACAGATTTTCTGACATGGGATATGGGTTGTAATATTCGCCCTGTAAACTGGAGAATTATAAAAAAATACGAATGATGTGCTGCAACCTTTTAAAAGTAGTGATAGAATGAAGGAAAGAGCTCACAACTGTTTTCCCAATTCTGCAGTCTCTTTTGCACTGTTTTTATACATTGCATCCCAACAATAGATAGTTAATTAGATTCTCTTTAATGAGGAATCTGAAGGAAGTTTTTAAACAGTGTGTTCCTAAGTCATGTAGAAACTTCATGATCAAAGATGGGTTTTAGCCTGTATAATTGACGCTTGACCATTCAACAATTTCTTTCTTATATTCTTTGAACAATTTACTTACAAATCTTAAAGTGATTTTCTTCCATTATATTACTGTACTTATTCATCTAGCTTAAGGAATCTACATTTGTTTGTCAGTAGCTGAACATGTTTCAATAGGAGTCTTTCAGTTTATATCCTTGGTTTTATGCTACTCAGAGACTGACTCAGAATATCTACAAACACTGAATGGTACCATAAGGATATAAACCCATTTTCTCCTTCTAATTCACCATAGTTTTTGGTCTCTTACTGTAATTTCCTGTTACTTTTTATAACTTAATTGCTATTGAAACTTGGCACCAAAGGGGCTGGATGTAACACTGCCGTTTTACTGCAGTCATTACTATTGACCAACCTGTTTAAAAAAAGTTTCTCTTCTCTTATTTCTCTTTCTCCTTGGTGTTGTAAACATATCACTTCATAATGAAATGCCATTGGTTTTAGTGATCTTTATTTGGGTTATTCTTTTAGAGCTACTCTGGGAGTGTTTAAGTGTTTTAGAGCAGCTAGTTTGGTATATTGTTTAGATCTTAAGATTTAAGTTTATATGTGCATTTTGCCCCTTTGACTCAAGCTGTTAATGTTCCTAATCATGAGCTGGTTAATGATTTGTCTGTCATCCTGTCCTGGAAACATCAATTCTATTAACAACTGTTAGCATTCTTGGAACAAATCAAGATTGCTCTTTCATCTTTTTGGGGAGCAAAACTGGTCCTTGGTTAAAACTTACTTTATTTTAATTAAAAAGCCTGTTGGCTCAACCATAATTAAACTATGTTTCCTAGTTCTGACCCTGACCCTGGCACTTGTGTGACAATGTCGGTTAGCTTCAATTCCTAGAGTTTTGCTTTCTCTACAGTCTACTGAACTCACAAAGGTAAGGATCAGACAGTACCCACGAGCAAACAGTGGCGTTTCAGACACAGAGGAACCTGGAAAGGACTCAAAGGGTGTCTCCAGTCCGACTCCTGGAAACCCACAGACCACAGCTCTCTACTCCAGTGTTGACCTCCTGCTTGGGAATGCAGGCTAAACTGTGAGATTTGGCAAGGAGACGGACATAAAGGACAGTGACTCTAAGGCCCACCCTATTAGGCACTAAATACAAATAGGATAGGGGAACCATGGTGTAACTTTTTAAAGGACCAGAACAAGAATACAGAGATTTGTTTTCTGGTCCAGCTCTGCCAGTAAAACCTTGGCTTTGGACAGATTACTAAACTCCCATTGACCCTGGTGTCCTCATCTATAAAATGGGACGTACTTGCCTGGCTGGTGTCTGTATTAATCAGGATTCTCCAGGGGAACAGAACCAAAGGATACATATGTACATGTATAAAGAGATTTATCATAAGGAATTAGATCATATGATTATAGCAACTGGCAAGTCCAAAATCTGCAGGGTGAGCCAGCAGGCTGGAGACCCAGGACTGATGTTCTACTTCAAGTTTGAAGGTTGTCTGCAATAGCAGTAGGAAGAGCCCATGATATAGATGAAGTCCAAAAGCAGTCTGCTGAAGAATTCTATCTGGCTTCGGGGAGGCCTGTATTTTTGTCCTATTCAGGACTTCAACTGATTGGATGAGGCCTACCCACATTATGGAAAGCACTCTGCTTTGCTCAAAATCTACTGGCTTAAATGTTAATCTCATCCAAAAACACCCTTACAGAAACATTCAGAATGTTTGACCAAATATCTGGGCACTGCGTAACCCAGCCAAGTTAACACATAAAATTAGTCATCACATTATCTAAGGGACTATTAAATTTAATATTCTATAAAATTTTCAGTCAGTTATCTTCTGATTACATGAGATGGCTCATAGGTCGATGTCAGGAACTGTCTTGGTCAAGTTCTGGGTCACAGGCACATTAATCCATCCAGCAAATCTTTACTGGACATCTGCTAAGTGCCAGGTACTGTGCTGGGCAGAAGTTTGAATTTGATCCTGAGAGCAGTGGGGAACTATCAGAAACGTCTTTGGGTATCTGATTTACATTTTAAAAGATCATTTTGGCTGTTATGTGAAAAATGGCTTTGAATAGGATAAGCATGGATATGAGTAAGGATATTATATCAGTAAAGAGGTTCTTATAATAAGTAGACAGTGAATTCTTATTGGCCCAGACTGGGTTATTGATGGCGAAGCTGTTGATATAATACCTTTGGGAAAGCATTAAAATATATTATTAACAGTTATCAGTAACTGGTTGTCTAAAAACAAGGATATAGAGCTTTAAGCATGTATGATCACTGATTTATTTCTTTGTCTCACACAAGAACTGTGACAACTATTATCTGCTTTTTGTCACAAAAAATTTTGAGAAAAAAAACATTGTAAAACACTCATCACATAATTTTAAATGAATCAGTATGAAATGTTAAAATGTTGATACTTGATCCCTCTTTTCCTAAATGTGAATCTTGAACTACTCACTTGTAAGAAACAGAAAGGCATTGAAGAACAATGGCCTCTTTAGATGGAGGCAGCCTGTACTGACATGCTGTTTCACAGGCAACTTCAAAGGGTGTCATGTCGACAGGTAAGGGTCAAGACGTGGTCACATCTGGTTGTGGCACAGCAAGACTGCCTCTCCTGACTGGAGTACTGTCCATGATTCTGACCTCATCTCCTCACGTTGGTGGCCCCAGTGAGCAGTACGCATGGTCTCATGCCTCTTGCATTCGTAGGAACTCTCTCAACTTTTCCCGGCCTGACCCTCCCTGGCCTTTCCAGAAAGTTCCTACTTAAATACCTTGAGGTTTTTTCTGCCGCTTCATCAGTCCCCCAGCCAGGATTAACTAATTCTCCTTCTTCTGTGACACTGTGTGGACTTGTAGAAATCACATCGCGTTTTACAGTGAGATTATATTTATCAGTTTGTCTCTCTCAGCAGACTGTGAAGACTCGAGGACAGCGAACATGTTTATTTTAGTGTCTTCATTAACTGGCAAAGCTCACAAACATTTATTGAACACATACTGGGTTCTGGTGTTAGGTTTTCAAATTGTTTGCTTTATAAACTCCATGAATGCAGGGAAAACATTCTTTGAGTGAGAAAATTAATTATTCACATATAAATGGTATGGCTGCTTTTGATGTGCTTTTCTCAAACTGAAATTTTTCTTGATGGTAGCACATTAATATTACAAGACCAAATCTTTAAACTTAACATTTTCTGGAAAAAAGTCAAGAATGAGCTTTTATACAGTGGCTCAAAGTGGTCTTGTATTTTTAGCAATATTTCTGCTAAAATGCATTCAGTAGTTTTACATTATACTGTGTGGGCATTGGAGAAGGAGTGTAACCTTTCTCTCTTCTTTTCAGGGACCATAATTTTGACTATTTGGAGTTTCGCCTGTGGATCGGCCTGTGGTCAGCCTTCCTGTGTCTCGTGTTGGTAGCCACCGATGCCAGCTTCTTGGTTCAGTACTTCACTCGCTTCACTGAAGAGGGCTTCTCCTCTCTGATTAGCTTCATCTTCATCTACGATGCTTTCAAGAAGATGATCAAGCTTGCCCATTACTACCCCATCAACTCTGACTTCAAAGTGGGCTACAACACTCTCTTTTCCTGTGTCTGTATGCCACCCAGCCCAGGTAGGGACGCCATGTTTAGTGTTTGTGCTTGCCCTGTGTTTGGAGGAGGGTGTGGGGTTGATGAATGCATACTTTCAACATGGGATCGTGGTCCACAGGAAGGGGTTTTGTTTTATTTTCTCTGAGGAACTATGTGGCTGAATTTGAAGTCTCATTGGCTGAAGTAGCTTAGCCATGTGATTCAACCAGGAAGTGAAACCAGGAGTTCTGGAATATGAACATAACTAGCTCAGTACTTAAAATTAACTCAAACTGCAGTAGTTGCAAGGAAATTCTGTGTCTGCTATTAGTGACTTTATCTGATAGGTAAGAAAAGCAGTACATATTGTATATTAACAGATGTAAGGGCCAGATAAACCTAGTCCTTTGACTTTCTATCCTGTATTTCACTGCTTCTTAATTGCCTCAGGAATCTCTTCCTTTAAGTAAACTCTGAATAGATTATTTTAAGCCTATAAGAGAAACAAAGAAAATACTAATTCACTTCATGTAATTCAAAGCATGAAATTAAAAATAAATTCAGACCAGGGTCACCTGGTGATAAAGTAGTGCCTTAACATTCATCTGTATTAGACAGCATAAATAAGAATGGAGAGGAAAGGAAGAAACGAAAGAAAGAAAAGAAGGAATGTTATGTTCTCAGAGAAGATTTATACTCTAGAGTCAAAAAAGACATAAAAGTGAAATTAACTTCTGGGTAAGGAATATGATTCTATACATCTTAGCATTTTAATATCCATCTTGCCAAACCTGAGAACTTTTCCACAGTAATGTGTTCAGCCTAGTCTTTGGAAATTGTTCTTGCAGAAATTCATTATCATTTCATAATGTGGAAGGCATTTGGAAAAAAGGATTCACTTTGAGGAAAGTTGCTTTACATCTGTTATAGACACTTAAATGGTAATAGTGCTAGTGATCCCAAGTTATGCAATTAGCTACAGGTTGATGCTCCTTAATGTAAAAATTAATACACAACTCACGCTCTTTGGATTATAGCACCAGAAGAACAGCAGTGTTTTGAGGGCTGCATAAACCTGGGCATGAATGTGGGGCACGGTCATGCAACATTTACTTATAGAGTCTGAGGGAAAACCTCGTAATATTTATAGTAAAACAAATGATTGTATTGTAAACTAGAATGCATAATGTGTGTGAATTTAAAACAAAACAAAATGCTACAAAGGATATTGATGCACATGGCAGGCTCTGGCGGGTTACTCCCAGATATTTGAGTTGTGTATCTTCATTAGATATTATCTTGAGTGGTGAGAGAAAAGAGAACAGTATCTCCCTATAAATCAGTCTGTCAGTAGTAACACTGGGGAAAAGACAGGGCATCATTTTGCTTTGCACTCATGGATTTTTTGTTGTTGTTGTTTAAAGAAAATTAACACACACTAAAGGAAAACCCATGCTTAAAAGCAAAGGAGAGAGAGTATAAAGTGGAAATAGGAAAATTCAGGAGGACACAAATGACATAGAGTTATAAAGGCCTATTACTCTTAAGATGTATACTGATTGGAAATAATTTCAGAACTTAAAACTGCTTGGAAAAAATAGGTATTTAATACATGATAGACATTATTATTAGAACCAAGTGAATATGCTCCCCAGAGAGACACAGGTGTTACTACCATCACACAACTGTGCAGAGCTCTTCTCAGGAGAGAGGTGATAAAACCCCTAGTGATCACCCACTCTGGACTTTCAGAGCAAGTCCGGACTGGGCATGTTCGAAATACCGGGTCACAGGCCTGTAGCAGGTTCTTAAATAGTGTGGTGTCATTCAGTGCCGTTTCGTTACAACATTAATAAGGTCCTGTAGGAAATTAACTCTTGTTTATAATCAGCCTATGGGCAAAATTAGTTTTGTTATACATCATTTTGCCTAAAGTCACATCCTGTTGACAATGTTAAGGGGAAACTTACTGTATTTAATTGTGGGATTTTGAACTGTTCATTTATTTATTTCTATCGATCTACATGTACATATTTAAGTATTTATGGAAAAGTTTATAAGCTGACTTTGTAGGGAAGCCTGAGTAAACATACAGTAAGAATTTTCTAAAGGACAAAAAGTAAGCTGTTCTGAGCTTTGAGGTGCTCATAAAGACAGATGAGGGCTTTGTCAGCACACCTGTCTTGAAAAAGATCTACCTATTGTCAGCCCTGGACCTACCTGAGGCTAATGGAAACTTGCATCCATTGTTTTAATTGGGTGCTGGCAGAGAAGGTAAAATGAAAGCCAGGAAGATATATCTAAATGTGTTTTCATTATGTAAAATACAGAAAGATTTTACATGTAATTTTCCTTCCAAGAAGGATCTTTGTTTTCTTGAAAAAAGTGATACTGAGGGTTGAACTTATTTGACATTTCATGTGGCAAGTGCTGGCTAAAGGGGTGACAGCTTTTCCTTTGATCTGTTTCCCCCAGGTTGTATAAAAGTCAGTCCTAAATAGCGAGGGGCTGTCCTACCTCCAGCTGGTATCAGTAAGGCAGTGCTCCAGGGCTTTGATGTCAAAAAGTCAAGTATCCCAGCCCTAGCTTGGTAGTGCCCATTGTGGACTTTTGGCAAGTTCCCTTTCCCAAGGTATCTTAGCCTTGCCAGATAATCTGTAGAATGGGGTTAAAAGTAGTACCTACCTTATGGAATTGTTTTGAAGGGGAAAAAATGAGATTATAGAGAAAGTTCTTAGGACATTGTCTAGTAATGAATAATTAAATGTTAACTGACATTATTATTACTGCTTTTATTCCTTAAGAATTAAAGCTCATAAGTATCTTTTAAGTGTGAACAATAGAACAAATGAACTGGTTTTCATCATTCTGCCCTCTGAGCAAACATTCTTGGGCACTTGGCCCATTCTGCAGTGAGACTGCTGGTTGCACTCTGTATTTTTAGAGTCATCCAGATGAGTGGCACTCGTGACAGATATGTTCATGAATGCAAGGATTATATAAACCTATGGAGATGGAATCTGTTTCTGGTTTGGAAAAAGGCAAATGATTATTTGCATGTTCACAGCAGTCCATGTTTTACAAAACCCCTTAAGATTAATGAGTGTGTATTTCTCCAATAACCTTAATATGTTTTTATAGCAAACTGCAAAAAGCCACCAATAGTACTTCATGATAGCAAACTGAAAAATGATAGTGAGAGAATAATGCGGCTGCATATACAGCTAGAGTAAGTATTCTAAAAACAACAAAAGACTGGTCTTTCATCGCAACATGCACTCCTAGTAAAAGAATTCAATCAATGAGTCAATAATATTTAAACTGGCGGATGGCTTGTTTTTCCACACTAGGGCAATATGTTACAATGAACCAGCAACGGCAAAGATATAGTCATGATCCTGCAAACACAGAAATGATTTTACAGGAAAGAAAATAGGAGACATTTAATCACCAAGAAAGCTGTTCACAGCCATGTGTGTGATCTGTCTTGTTCTCACTTGCTTCCCTAAAACTTCATCAGTTCCTGAGTTTTCTTTTTCTTTTAATTTAAATATAGTTGGTATACAGTTTTGTATTGGTTATATTAGTTTCAGGGGTACAGTGTAGTGGTGTGACATTTTTTATACCTTACAATGTGATCACTCCACTAATTTGGGTAATCATTTGTCTCCTTGTAAATGCATCACAATTGACTATGTTTCTCTTTCCCTTTTGACTATTTCACCCATCCCCCCATCCCTCCCATCATATAACCATCCCTTTGGTCTCTGTTACTATGAGTCAGCTTTTGTTTTGTTTGCTTGTTTATTTTAGATTCCATATATAGGTGAAACCTTATTTGTTTTTCTCTGCCTGACTTATTTCACTTAGCATAATACCCTCTGGATCAGTGGTCCCCAGCCTTCTGGCACCTGTGTCTGGTTTCCTGTGAGGGGTGGGGATGGTTTCAGAATGATTCAAGTGCCTTGCATTCGAGCTCACTTCCTGTCTTGCAGCCCTGATTGGCCTCTGCTCTGGATCCATCTGAGTTTCCTTTTCTTAATACACCTTTTTCTCCCTTCTTCTCACCCTATCTATTGTTCAGTAACCTAGGTTGTTTTACCTAGGTTCTTATTTACTGAAGAACTAAGGAAGTTCAGTTGCAAGTGCTAAAAGTAAAATTTACCATGAAGTTTGACCTACTAGTCAGGTGGATACATGATTTTTGTGCTAATATTTCCTTTGCTCAGAAATGGAATAACTATTAATTAATGTACAGCCAACAGATGTTTTATACTATCCACTTTGTCTTGATGGTTTCATAGCAGACGTGTATAAGAAAGAAGATCATTCAGCCCTGACCATTGTGACTCAGCTGGTTGGGCATCATCTCACAAAGTGAAAGGTCTGTTCAGTTCCTGGCCAGGGCACATGCCTGGGTTGGGGGTTTGAGGCAACTGACTGATGTTTCTCTCTCACACTGGAGTTTCTCTCTCTTTCTCCCTCCATTCCCATCTCTATAAGTAAGTAAGTAGTAAGTAAATAAATAAAAGCTTAAAAAAATGGTGAAGTTCAAAAGCCAAAACTGAAAATATCTAATTGAAGGACAAGCCACAATATTTACTTCATTACCAACATCCTGATTTGGAAAATCACTAGTGTGATAAAGTGTAAACAATATGTGCTTTGGAGTAAAAGAAACTGAGTTTGAATTTCAGCTGTAACTAGCAGTGTGGCCCTGGGCTAGGGAAATTACCTCACTTCTTTGTTCTATAATCTGTGAGCTGAGTTAGTAAATGCACTTTCTCCTGGAGGTTACCGTAAGGATTAAATGGAATACCATATGTAAAATTGTTTGGCATCAAACACTGAATAAAAATTTGTTCTCCCCCCTCACCACCATTTCTCATTGTCCCACAAAAGATACCTCAATGGTTTGTATTCATAGAACAGGGTTCAAACATTTTATTTTCCCTGAAATTTTCCTAGAGAAAGATACTAATTAGACTTCTGCCAGAAGCCTACAAAAAAAAAACCCCAAAACTAATAAGCTGTTGTAGATAAATGTGAAATGTTCAAGTCATATTTAAAGAAAATATCTTAAGGCATTCAGCGCATCATAATTAGAAAACTTAATACTATTCCACTGAATCTCAAGACCACATGAGTGTTAACAAACATACCTACACAACACATTGTCATGTAAAAGAAGGATTTAAAGTCCTAGAAGTAAGATGTTCAGTTCCTCTAAGTGACGTCTAATTCATTCAAAAATATAAAGGTCAGAATTTTGTAAATAGGTAATAGGTCATGGACTTTCTTTTTTCCATTCTCCTACCCTTTTTTCTTCCCCTTCTGCCATCAACAAAAATTTGCTGAGAATCAATTTCTTTGCTTTTTAAGCATTGTGCTACTTTCAGTGAAGTAGAAACATACCACACAGACACTCCCACACATATCTACACATATGGGTCATTATAAAATTTGTAATAGTGTTTTTTAATAGTGTTTATTGCTTTTAGAATGAACACAGTTGAATTTTCATTTGACCCAGACTTTAGAAATAAATTCTATTCTAGTACCTGTGTTCATCTGCCTAATGTGCCAAGGTCATAGTGACTGTACACTCAAGGGCATGTTAATATTTTGGAAAGCATTGAAACAAATATTCTGACCAGGTGTTGGTTTTGTATCTAGAGAGAGAGAAGCCTTGGTAAAAATGATAAACAAATTAGAAAAGCAAGAAAAAATTGCCTCAAGGTGATAGACACTAAGCTTTATTGTTAACAGAAGGGATATATTTTATTGATTCACTGTTGACTGTTCCAGGCCAGGGAGAACATGCTTAATAATGGATGACGGAGTAAGATGAATAAAGCTTTTCTCAGGCACTGAGTGCATCGCTGTCTATAGTATCTCTAGGTAAAAGATTGCCTTTTTCCTGGTGTGAAACTGTAAGACCAAGTCCAGTGACTGGAAGTGGCCATGGCTTTCATTTCTGTACTACTGTTTTATTCACAGCATGAGGAGGCTTCCAGATGCTCTAAGATGGTTGTCACTAGAGTAGAATTTCATCACCATTTCTTTCTATATAATTTTTCTATTATCTTAATAAATGCTATCCACCAAGATGTGAAAACCATTAAAAAGAACTGTTGGACCATGTCTCCTGTGGTCCCATATTATGTATTTCATAATTAGAAAGCCCATTAAAAGAAAATTAGGAAGTAAAAGATAATCCTAACTTATCTTCTGTGACCTGCATCTTATTCTGTGCAATTTTTTCATTGTCATTCCCTCTTTAGATTATAAAGTTTCAGTCATAGACTAATGGTTAAACAGGAAGTACAAGGCCCTCTGGCATAGCATTCCTCAGGCTGTTTGCAAGGATGCCTTACCAGCGCAGCTGGTGTGTGATCATTCATGGTAATATGGTCTTTTAAGAAAACCAGAAATATCTGAATGAGCCATCATTTTAGTTTCCTTTTACTGTCCTAACCTATCTTCAGTAGTTTCTATATAATGCTTTCAGGAATGAGAGAAAGAGAAGCAATGAATTTGAATAATTACCAGACCTGGAATTTCTCTAGCATTGGGTTAGTATAAAACACAGATTTTAGCAATATACCTCTGAAAAATGTCTCTACACATTCTTAAGGATGAGTGGATATGAGCTTTTGTGAGAATAGTGGCTAAATACATCCAGCTTAATCGCAGATAGCAGCTCAGCTCTTTAACTTCCAGTGCAGTCCAGAGTGAGCACGTGGGAAGTGCCCATGGAGGGAAGAGGGTCATAACCTGACCTTGCCTAGTTAGAGTGAAAATCTCAAGCATCAGTCTTGGGGAAAAAAAAAAAAAAACTTGGAAAACAAAAAAGTAATAAGAAAAGTGAAAAAAATTTTACTGTTAATTTTAAGATTAAAGGCTGAAATATCGGCAAGTATTTTCCCAAGAGCTACTACTTTCAAAGTTTTCCTCATTCACCTTGTCATCCCTACAAAAGCCATCTTGTCCATTTATTTATCCAGAAATTTAAAGTATAAGTAATTGACTTTATCAAGAGGCACTTGTATGCTCAAGTTTTCCAGGGCCCTTAAATAAATCTGCTATGACCAGGTAGGCGAGAACCTTATTCAGTTCTGTTCTGCATCTGTTTTCTAGTTGCTCAAGTTCCTAAAGATGTTGCTTTAGTATAATGAAATAAAACATTAAGGTTTTAATATCATGAAGAATACTCTTAAATTTATTCTGATTCAGAGTAGGTTAGTCAGTTTCACATTATTGTAACCCCACAAGCTATGTTGAGAGTATAGATTCAGATTTGGCTATAACATTGATTGACTAAGCACCATGCAACAACCAGACATTTTACTAGGAGATTTTAATGAACTATATTTTAATATATAACATTATAATATATATGTATTTAGACATCACATAAACGTGTGAGTTAGCTAACATTCCTTCCAGGGGATAAATTTCCACTTTCTCGAAGTCGTGAAGCTAGTAATAAACAGCGACCATCTATTTAGCTTTTACCTGGTACTGGGGACACTGTGCTAACAGTTTTTTGCCTGCATTGTTTTATGTAATGCACACAGTAACCTTATGAGGTAGATGGTTTCAAATCCAGTTTTCACAAACATGGGACTTATTGTCGAGAGGTAAATTCCTCAAGATCATGTGGCAAGGGAGTTTGGGGACCCTGTGCTTCCAGTGTGATGTGGTAGTGTGGTTAAAGCTGACAGGTCTGCCTCAGTGGCAAGTGGTTGCTCATACTTGACCTTGAGGTCTCAAGTGAGTGATTGTGTGTATTCCTGATGGTACGTTTCTTGCAAATGTTTAAAGCAGAGGAGTCATGGGGTAGTTTTGGCTGCCAGGTTACTACAAGATAAAGGACAGCCTTAAATAGTGCGATTGATAGTCCCTCTGCAGGAGGTATACTAACAAGAACACATGGGTATGTCCACGCATAGCTCCTGCAGCTTATTCTTTCTCTAGATCTCTCATGAAACGTAACGAAGGAAAAGCCAGCTGAAGACTGAAAACTCCCAGACACATTTTTAAATGTCTGTTACTGACCATGTTCATTCCCCTGATGCATAGGATCAACTAGAATTTGATACATGGGAAGGAGGATCAAGAAGTGAAAATCCAAGTAACATAAGACGATCAATCTGCGGAAACTCCCTGAAACCAAGTACGGGACACAGACTGTCCCAGTAGCAATTGGCTAATTCTAAATAAGCTAGACTCTTAGGGCAAAGAGTTTCTGTGCTTCATAAGCCATAGTGCTTAGCAAATAGTGCAGACAGAGTGCAGTGTGTTTTGGATTTTCCATTTGACCTTTCCAAAATCCTAATTAAGGATATTGCAAATTCTGTATAAACAGACCATTCTGCAGTTGGTTGCCAAAATATTTGCATTATATGTGTCTAGATACAAATAGTGACCAATGTCTCTTGTAGACTAAACTCCCAATTGGAATTAATCATTTTTTTTCTTCTGTGAGCTTAAATGAATTAACTTTTAATCTTATTTATGGACTCTACCATATTCTGCCAATATATATTTATAGAAGTGCTTGTTTATATATTTATTTTGAAGCCTTTCTCTTTAAGCAGCTACTTACTAAAATAAATGTATAAAGTTTATACTTTCTACTGTTCTTTTGATACTGGTCTTTTGGTATTTTGAGAGCCAGTGTGCTTTAATAGCTTATCACAGAGGAAAACTGAAAAGACAGAAGGAATTTTATGAGCAGAATGGACACATATGCAAAACTTAACAGTAGTTAATAACAGTTCATATTTGAATCCTACTTTAGTTTACTCATGACCTTTATTATCTGTCATTCATTTCACAAAAAAAGTAGCATTGACTGTCTTTCCCCCTCACTCCTTACTCCTTGCCTTTATGCAGAAGAATATCCTGCAAAGAGACCTTCACCGTCTTGTGACAAGAAGCTCATAATATTGCATTAAAAGAGTCTAGCTCAGGAAGAGCAGCTTCCCAGACACCATCCAAACAGTGCCTGTGATTTCACAGATGCAATTTCCCTGCAAATGCACAGACAGGTCAGACATTTCAGCTCAGAGTCGAGATTCACATCATCTAACTTTGGCAACTACCTTGGATTCTGTGGTCACATAAATCAACTGATTTTGATCATTAGAAATGCTAGGTAGGAAAAGAAAGAATGCTGAGCAGGTTTTGGTATCAACTCTGCTTCCGATTGACTCTAATCCCGAGCAAGAAACCTGGCATAGCATGTTTGGAATCCCGTCCAGCATAAAAAGGATATAAAAGTACACCTATTATATGATCTTGTATGTTTTTAAGTGAACAAATGGAATAGTGTAAAAAGTGTACTTCTAAGTTTTTTAGGACAAAATAGTAATAAAAATCTAGGTTTTGTTAATAATAGTTTACTAGCACTTTCTTTTGGGAATGGACTCATGTTTGGTTTTATTGTTGAGGCCAAGCATCCTTTAACCTATTTTGATTCTTTCTATGACCTTAATGAAACAGAAAGCACTGTATAAGCAAACAGACAGTTTGCATGCGTGCTTGTTTTACAGAGGTAATAGGGAAACCCTGACAACAGCTAGCTTTAGGTTAAAAGTTCAACAATTCCAGAGCCTTCAAAGGTCAGAATGGATTCTAAAACTGAGAAGGATCCCAGCTGAATATTTCCTTCCCTTTTATTTTCTTTCCTTACTTCAATTTGTTTGCCTTTATCTGCTCCAATTCCTTTATGATTACAAATTGAATGGCCCCTTTTCTAGCTTCTTTTATTGACAGTAAGCAAGTATTTTTTCAGCTTTATCGAAGTATGATTGACAAAATTTTACTATTCCTAAAGTGTACAACATGATGATTTCATGTACATACACGTTGTGAAAGATTTCCCATTGAGTTAGTTTACGTATCCATTACCTCAATACTTATTTTATTTGGTGAGAACACAAGTTCTACTCTCAAGTAATTTTAATTATGGAATACAGTGTTATTAATTATAGTCACCATGTTTTACATAGACCTTATTCATCTTATAGCTGACAGTTTTTACCCTTTACCAACCCCACCTTATTTTCCCCACCCCCAGTCCCTGGCAGCGACCATTATATTCTATTTTTATGAGTTAGACTTCTTTTTTCTTTTTTTAGATTCTACCTACAAGTGATGCTATGCAGCATTTGTCTTTGTCTGGCTTATTTCACTTAACAGAGTGTGCTTCACATTTCTCCACATTGTTGTAAATGGCAGGATCTTCTTTTTAAAGATTGAACGATAAACAACTATTTTCAAGTTCCTGTTAGTTAAATGCCAAACTGGGCAGATTCTAGGGAAAAGCAGTGAACAAGACATTTTCCTTTCATTCTTCCCTGATGGATCTTATGCTCTAAATTTTAGAACATAAATAAACCTATTTGGTTCTTCTTAGAAGTTTATGTAGGTGAGATCTAAACCATGGCAAGCTGAAAGGGTAGGGTAGGACCTTGGGGAGGGGGTGGTGCTTAGGGACTAAGCAATAATTAGCAATTTGGATGTTCACTCAAAACCTGATGAGTGTTCACTCACAGTATCTCCATAATTAGGGATTTTCTGAGTAACGATTTATTTTATGCATAAAGCTTCACATATTAGGAAAAAGGCTCATCTGATAAAGAAAAATGTTTTAATTATAGAATACTTTTTAAATATTACATTTTAATTTTAGACTTATAAGTAGAAAAAATGAAATACTTCCAAGAGAAGGGTTGGTTTAAAAAACAAAATTGGTTCTTCTGCAAGTGACATCTGTAAGTGATGTCAAATTATATGAAATAATTTTTAAAGTTAAATATTCATCTCAATTACATTTATATAATTTATTTATTTAGTATTATTTATTGTTTTCACACATTTTGCAAAGATACAATTTCTCATACAGTCCAAATTTCTAAAAAATTTAAATTGATTGATTCTTAGTAAAACTTCAGTTTGTGAGATTTACTTCTATATGAAGACAGTCATCAACTTACTTAGTAACAAGCAAAATATGAAACCTGAAATGAATAAATTTTAATATCACCCCATTAAATATTTTCCATTGTCTCTTATCATATTAGAACACAACAGATGCGTCCAAATTCTTGGTTACCGGCATTTTATCTAGATGAAAGGCGAATGCAGTTATACTAAAGATAAATGCACTGTGCACTTATGTGGTTATTAAAGACATTTTTAATGCCTAGCCCTGCTTCTTTAGATTACCAGTTAAGCACTTTGGTTATTTTAATCTTTTTTTAATAGTGAAAATTGTCTTTGTCTTACAGTTAATATCTCAATATCTAATGACACCACATTGGGTCCAGAGGACTTGCCAAGTACATCTTCTACTGATATGGTAAGTGACTTACAGTAGTATTTTGAACCACACACACACGTGCATATTGTATGCTCTAATTATTATATTCATAATAGGATATCTCCCACCATTCAGCAATCCTAGCCCAAACCCATGTTTAAGAATTGGTGATAGTGGAAGGACAGAAATACCACTTTCCTTGCTCTAGGTGGCTTGTTTTTTTTGTTTTTTTGTTTTTTTTGCTTTTTAAACTGAAGTGAATGTTTACTTCTACCACATGCTTTTTAAACCTGCCTAGGAATTTAACTGCTCTGTCTCATTAATTGTCACCTTGAAATATTCTTTTGCAAGATAGAGTGCAGGAAGCCGAGAAATGAGAGCGTGGTGCCCTCACTCTGTTGCTAGTACGATTAAGAATTCCTCTGACTACCAAATGGTGCTGTGTTTTCTTCACTAAGGGTGATTGTGGCAGGACATTTCCCCTGTCACTTAGGGAAAACCATGCCTGTGTCACATGATCTCCTTTCCCATGGCAAGTAACCAAGGATCTTTAAGAGACTTGAACTAAGCTTTAAAAATGAGCTGTTTTGCATGGAAGGTCACACACTGGAAGGAGACTTTTGTGTTGGAGAAAAAGAGGAAAGTACTCTTTCAGACTTCCAATTGTGTTTCTTCTACATTGGATATGGACTCCTACCAAAGAATATCACTCTGTCCCTTAGAAAGACAGAAATCATAATACCTTGCATTGATAGAGTGCCCCTCTCTCAGGACACGGGAAGGCTTCTGCAGACATTATACACAACATCCCTTTCAAAGATGACGTGTGGCGTCTTTCCTGGACTATTCTCATTTGACCCTGTTTCTCTCTTGTTTTCATTTTCCATGGCTCTTTTAACTTTAAAAAAACTTTCTCTGACTTTCCCCAAATTTTTCTTCTTTATTTCTTGAGTATTTGAGTGTGTAAGTATATGAATGTATAGGAAAGAATATGCATGTATCTTTTAAAAGCCACATTGAGAAAAGAGTTCAGTTTTTAGTCTTTGAGCCAGCCTATTGCCTTAATTAAAGGACTTGATCAAAATGTGGAGAAAAATACTTACTTCTAGATTTTAAAGAATCGTAATTAAAATATAACAATAATTTTAAAAATATATGTAATTAAAACCGTAAGTTAATTTGCAGTAAAAATTAATAAAAAACTCCCACTGATTTAACAAGAGATTGTTTCTAATTTGTTTGTTTTTTGGAACTAATCAAGGAAAGCTTTAAAATTAATGAATTTTTAAGCCCTGTCTTCAGGCAAGACCTGGAGAGTCTTCAGTAATTGATATACAGTAAATAGAGTAAGATGCCAGTATAAGATTCATGGAAAACAAAAGGAAGTTGTGGCTGACTTCTGGTGTGACTATGATAGAGGATATAAAGGCACAATGATGATTATAATTAATGCCATTTATAGAGCATCTATTAGAGACAGGGTGTTTTACATCTTATAATCACTGTAAACCTTAATATGTATTACAGTCATTAACGCAAACTACCGGCCATAACGATCTCTGTTTTATAGATGAGAGAAACTGAAGTTCCAGAAGATAAGACACCTTTCTTGCTCTAGGTCACATAGCCATAAATTAGTAGAACAAAGATTTCGAGTGAAGTCCAAGTGGTTCCAAGACTTGTGATATTGGTGCTTCAGTATCTGCACATCGAAGTGTTCATTCCGTCAGTTCCTGTGAGTGCTCGGCACTCCAGGGCAGCAGTCTCCCATGTCTGTATCAACTGCACATCTTCACTAAAATATTAAGTTGCTATGTTCAGAGGAAAAAATTGGGAAAAATATACATATGTGTATTTAATTATGAGAGGAAACTTTTATTCTGTTTCTCATTTCTCCTTTTCTGTCTATCAATTCCTTACGTATACTTTGCATAGACACACACACACACAGACACACAGACAATACATGGGTGGGTGATCTAGAAATGACTACTAAAGGTGGAATATGATTTATTATCATCAGCAATAACTACCATTTATTAAGTACTACTAGGGACCAGACTCTGTACATTAATTGTCTATAATCCTCACGATAACTTTGTGAGCTGTTTATGTTATCTGTATTTTATAGATGAAACAGAGGCTTAGAAAGGTTAACTGACCTTCCAAAGGCCATAGCACCTGTATATGGTGAAACTAGGATTTGAACTTAGAGCTTTCCAACTCTAAAATTTGCCTATTTCCATTCTTTAGGGAATCATAATAGTGCTTCATGTGGAAGACTTGTAGATCCTGAGTTCTCGTGTCAGACTGCCTAGTTTCAAATATAAGGCTTCACTACTTAACAGGCTGTGGAACCTTTTCAGTGTCTCATTTGTAAATGGTGACACAGTAATAGCATTTACGTCAATGATACCGTAGGGTGAGGTAAGAGTAGGTTTACAGTTGTGAGTATGTGAAACACAGCTTATTCTTGCATTATTATTTTTAAATTATTGCATTATTTTTCCATACAAACAACTATAAACCTATTTTTGTTCCACCCTGTATAAGGGTCAAATTAAAAAATAGATAGGAATTAGCATAGTGGCTGGCCGATTCTTATCTCTCAATCATTGTTAGACACTGTTATTATTCCATTTAGATATTATTACCACTCCAGTAGGCCATGCTGCCTCCATAACTCAGATTGGTGGAGAGACGAAATTGGAAGTCCCTGCTTCTGACGGGCCACTGAGACCTCTGTCTGCCCTGCCGTAGCTCTGCTCCCCTGAACCTTTCCTAGAACATACAGCCATCAGCGCTTCATTGCCTTCTTTTCATTTCAGCTGTAATTAGATCCTGAAGGAAGGGGCTGCAAAAGTGACACACCGCTCTGTAACACTAGCGGGACTCCCTCTCCCAATGCCCTGAGAACACCCTGTCCAGGAAGGCAGGCCTTTCCCTTCAGCTTCATTAGCATGAAGACAAGCTTTCTTCTTCCCAATGAAAGGGGTGTGTTCTCAGGGGAAAGGAGCAGGAGAATCAGGGCAGTAGAGCATTTAGACAGAGAATGAAACTAGAATAACCATCCCTCAAGAAGAAAGGGCAGGTTTTCTGTTCTTTTCATTTATTCTTGGAATCATTGTGTCATTAATTCTTCTCACCTTCATCAGTTTTCCCATAGATTTCTCCTTTGGCATATTCCTTCAACTTGTACACAATTCTTTAAAAGGTCCATCTAAAACTTTGAGACCCACCACAGTTTATCCACATTGTGTATCTAACCAATAAGCATTACAATCTCTTGGCTTCTGCTGAGCAACTCTCACAGGGAGAGACCAGATTTCAAAATCTAAGGCCTGTCTCTTCTGAGGAGGTGATTGAATGGATCAGTTAGTGTTTGTTTTTCATGTTAGATTCCTTTTTTTTGTTGTTTTTTATTAACTTGAGGCATGTCTTAAAATGTACAGTTCTTATGTTCATCACAATGCATCTTGACAATTTTATACACTCCTGTAACCACGGTCCAAGACAAGATCAGGAACATTCCCCTCGTCTCAGAATATCCCATGGAATGCTCTAGATCTTGTTTTATGCTCCAGCTTTCTGAGCCTTGGGAGATCTTTCTTTGCCCAACTGCTGTGCCTCCAACCCTCAGAGGTCAGACAGATGCCTTAGTCCTCTGCAGTCAAAATGCTCGAATGCCTCAGTGTCCCATCTTAGAAAAGTGGCTTTCTTGTGTTTGGTGGAGACTCTGTGACTAGGGGGGATTTCCTGCAGCAACCCTGTCTGACCTCCAGCCTTTTATATTCTACCTGGACACTCAGCAAAGACTGTGAGAAAGTTTGATAGGTGGGTACAGGCTCCATCTATGCCTAAGGCTCCTCAGAGTTCTCATCGTTACTACATGCAACTATTAAAAAATCATTAAAGGTTGGCTTATTTCTCCTTACCTCCATCTACAGTTCATTTATCTTTCACCCACTACTTTGCTAGGGTGAGGCATCCTATGAAGAGCTTGGAACTTTTTGGAACTTTTTTGGTTCCTTTGCATCTTCATTTCCGGTAGATTCTTTAAAACTATGATTTTCTGGCTTATCCAGCTTGCTTTGGCTGTTAGCTTGGGAGTGACGGCCTCCTGCAACTTTCTGTATTTTAGCTAATTATTTTTTATATCTTACAATAATACATATATACAGACAAGTGCAACTCAAATGCATCCTGTCCATCATAAAGTAAGATTGCAGATTATTGCAAATCTGACTCACCCACTGCAGGGAAAAACCCTAATGAATACATGTACTATTTAACCTTGAGACTTTTTTTGTGTCATTACCTTCATTTATAAATATTTTAAAAGGCCCATATTTTACCAGTCTATACTAAAAAAAGAGCAATGTAGAATTTTTAATTTTTATTCTTTATTTTTATTTTATTTTTTATTTTGCTTATTGTATTGCCACTGAAGCATATCACGTCTGCATGGAGATGCTGTTAATCATGGGGTTAAGAAGTATTACAGTCTCATATATTCTGCTTGGCAGTCAGACATAAAAGCGAAAGTGCTTTGATTTGATATACCTTCAAGGCAATTCTAGGAGTTAGCATTCATTTTAATAGGAAATGGAATGTCATATTTATCTTCTCATGCATAGCATCCTTGTGATTTTCTCTCACAGAGAAATTCAAGTGCAAAAGCCAGTCCTTAAGTATCCTTGAATATTACATGTTCCTGCTTTTTAAAATATTGTGGAAAATTGAAAACACGCAGTAGTACATGAACACCGTATACATATCACCTAGCCTCAAAGACTGTCAACATTGTGCCCATCCTGTCTCATATTTTCCCAACTTTGTGTTTGGAGAGGATGCTATAGTTTTTTAGATTTTAAAATTAATCTTTTAGTATACATTCTACTTTTAAGAGTTAGAAATAAATCCATTCAGTATAAACTGGGTCTCCAGAAAAATAGATTAAAATTTCTTTTGTTGTGAGATTGACATCAGTTAAGATCCTGAGGAACTTGGTCCCATTTACTTTACATGTTTTTTTCTCACTACACATGAACACAATCTGCTTTGACACCCCTGGTCCACTCACTACCAGTTTCTCCACGTGGCAAGCATTCAGTAAGTTTAGAGTAAAGGACTTACTGGCTGAGTGAATGAAGCATTGTATGTAGCAACCAAACATCACTATCATTTTATATCCATCTGTATAGTTTTCATTCCAACCGGAATGTCTGCGAGAAAACCAATAAAACTTCCTGTTGGCATTGTTTTAATGCAGCTTAACCTCTTTGGGCACTCTAGTTACAAAAAAAGCATTCTGTTGATATCAGAGACCTGAGCTGAAATTATGGTAAACTTTGCTCATTTTAAAACAAATCTGTAACCTATTATGACCACTAAACTTCAAATGTATTCTGCTAAAAACATCGTTATGCAGAAACTGAAAAACAGAATGAGACATAGTCACCTCTCACAAGCAGAGTTTGATAAAAGAGCAGTTATGCAGCTCAGCTGTTCGCAAGTTGAAGCTAATATAGAACAAAATATTTCAGGGCATGATTTAGAGTTTTTTTAATTGTAAAAAATAGTGTGAGCACTTCACATATTGAGCTCTATAAAAACATAGGACTCTCTCTGGTCAGAGAGTCTTCTTTTCTATGTATGATCTTTTATGACTCATATCAATATATCATGAGAATTCATTGAGTAATCATGAGAATTCAGGAGTGAGAATTCATTGAGTAATAAAGGGTATTGATGATGCATTTGGTTTGAAGTAGAACTTGACACGAGAAATTTACCTTTCCACATTTATTTGCAAAGTATTCTCAAATAACTCTTCTGTAAGCAAGCATTAGCTCTGAGCCCAAGGTGAAGTCCAACATATGGCATCGGGAGATTCAGTATCTGGTGAGGACCTGCTTCCTAGTTCACAGACAGACTTCTTTTCACTGTGTCCACCTATAACAATATAAGGGGCACAGGAGCTCTCTGGGGTCCTTTTTATAATGTAAGGACTCTAATCCCATTCATGAAAAGGCTCCACCCTCATGACCTAATCATCCCCAAAAGGTTCCACCTCTAAATACCATAACCTAGGGAATTAGTTTTCAACATGAATTTTAGGGGAGCCCAAATATTCAGTCAACAGCACTCCCCACTACTGTTGGTCCGTAACTCGCTGCCAGGGCGTAACACTCCAGGTGAAGTTGCTCTTCTGAGGCTGAAGACAGTTCTCTAGAGAAGGAGGGAGCTGTGAACTGATGGCAGCTAAAACTCAGAGCAGCTAAAGGAGGGCTTTATTCATAACGTTAGCAAAAGGATTCTCCTGCATAGTGGAAACAGGAAATAAGAACAGGAGTGAGCTGCTATTGAGAAGTACAGCACGGACAACATGCCACGGACCTATGAGCTTGAGGCAGTGTAACACAGGGCTGGGTGGGTAGATATCCTATGCAGACCTCCACAGCCCAGTACAGCACATTCCGATAGTAAATGCTCAGGATGCAGACCTGGAGTTGGCAAGGAAAAAGCTGTATTTTAGTGGGATATGCAATTGAAAAAACAGGGACCATCAACATTTTATAGTTTAATTCCCTAAATCACTAACTGTAGTTATTTAGAAAAGAAACAGCTCATTTGTGAAAATGCTGGGTAAGTGAGTAGTGAACCTAATATAACTTTTTAGAGCGTCACCCATGGCTCGTCAGCTTGGAGCATAAGGAGCTGCTCACGACAACAGTAAGTACTTTGGAACAACAGAGGTGTTTCAGAGAGTCTCACGGTTTGAGGCTTAGGATATTATTGTGTCTCAGTTTATTCTCAGGAAGGCTGACAGGAAAGAAGGACTCTGTGGTTTGTTTCTGTTGAACAAATGAGTGATTGTAGGGCTGTAGCTCAAACCACGCAACAGATTGCATCATTCGCATTGTTTTTTCAATAACTGCTGGCCTCCTGGGCCCCCTTACCTGTTACTCCATTAGCACCTCTTCAAGTTTCACCCTGGGATGGTTACCTTCGAACTGTTTTACAGAAACTTTTAGTGTAATCCATGTATAGCACATCAGGTATCAAAAGCTGCTTTTGATGTGTCAGTGTTCTCTAGAAAAATGTTCGTGTTCTTCTTCTTTAGTACCATAATGCCACTTTTGACTGGGCACTTCTGTCGAAGAAGGAGTGTGTGAAATACGGAGGGAAGCTCGAGGGGAACAACTGCGATTTTGTTCCTGACATCACACTCATGTCTTTCATCCTCTTCTTGGGCACCTACACCTCGTCTATGGCTCTGAAAAAATTCAAAACTAGTCGTTATTTTCCAACCACGGTGAGTACCTGAGCTTTAAATAATTTTCATTGAATTGACACTGTATCAACAATAATACAATTTTATGTAAGGAAAAGGGCACCTGTAATTCAACTTTTCTGATATAATTTGGGGCATTTAAAAATTGCTTTTCAGTCTTTGTCCATATGTATTGATATATTTAAAATCATTATAGTCCAACTTTGAAAAACTTTCCAAAGATTTTGCTCACATAGTTCTGTCATAATGTCTGACCGTCATAATTCTGACTGTACTAAAATGAAAAGGTGGGCCACAGTCTATGTAAAAATGCGTAAGTTAAGAAAGTATCTTTTATATCTATAGTGTTTGACCATGTAAGCAAAAACTCATTTCATATTAATCAGTAGTTTTGACAGGATTTCTTGCTCATCAGCCATCCGTATGAGTAATTTAGTGGTTGAATTACAGGCTGTGGGGTAAAACTGTGTTGTTACACAAGTACTGGTAGAAGACACGCATGTTATCTGAGCCAGCCTCCCCTTCCCACAGTGGTGAATGCCAGCGTGTGTAAAACTGGTAGCTGAGCTGAGTTGGGCTGCAGACATCCTGTCTCGTATTAACATGCCTGGGTGAGCACAGCGTCAGAACTGTGATCCCTGAGAGGCAAGATGAGATCGACATTTGGCTAATGGCATTTTTGTTTTTTTGATTTTTTTTTTTACCTGAAGAATGAAAGTAAGATAATCCTTTGTTTCATAGTTCAATTCTCAGTGTTTAGGATGTCAATAATTTTTAAGTAATCTTGATAATACCTGATTTTTATCAGTGAACTATTCCATATTGGAATTTCATGAAATAATTCCTCTCATTTTTCATGTAGGAATGAAACACAATGAGGTGAGTAGCAGTTGATGAAATTCCTTTTTTCAATTCCTAGGAAATGAAATTTAAGATTAATATGTTACCTTCACCTAGGGGACTTTTTGACCTACTCCTCTTACTAAATTGAACATAAAGATGAGGGTTGGTGGTCATTGTCTTGGTCCGTGTGAGCCACTATAACAGATTGCCATAGACTTGGAGGTTTATAAACAATGAAAACTTCTTTCTCACAGTTCTGGAGGCTGAGAAGTCCAAGATCAGAGTCATCATGGTGGGGTGAGGGCCCTCTTCCTGCTTCATAACCATCTCCTTTTTCCTGTGTCCTTGGGTGGCAGAAGGACTAGGGGTCTCTTTGGGGTCCCTTTTGTAAGAACCCTAATCCCATTCATGAAGGCTTTATCCTTATGACCTAAGTGTGCTTCTAAGGCTCCACTTCCTGGTTCTACCTTCTTTAGAGGTTGGGATTTCAACATATGGATTTTGGGGGTACACACATTCAGATCCAAGCAAGAGTGAAATGTTTCAAACTAGCTGTCCCAAGGAATGAAAACATTTGTACAAAGTGAAGAGTGGAAAGAGGTGTCCAACTTAGTCTGCCTAAGGTTGACATCAGGAACTGGTGGTCCGCAGGCAGAACTCAGCCCCCAGCCATTCTCGGGGTAGCCCACAGTTTGTGTGCACATGTGCGCGTGGAGACACACACACGCACACGCACACAAGCATCCTCACATGTGAGGCCTTGGGGAATTTGTGCTTCCCAGGTAAAGATTATCTTCACAATTCTGTATTGTTTAAGACTTGGCTGCTTCACACAGTCAGATTAACTGCGTCTCCCTGAAGACGTTTGAGCTTGTAACCACATTCACACACTGGGAGTGTGCTCCCTCAGTCCGTCTCCTCGACAGTATAAGTTTCCTGTGGAACAGGTTCCCGAGGAGGGGTCTTCCAGGCTGATTTCTTCTTCTCTTTTGAGGTTTTTTTTCATTCTTAATTATTAATTCATTGGACATCTTGGGAATCATCACCTGCTTTCCAAAGTCTGATGTTTTATTTAGATACAGGTGGAAAAGTGAAAAATTTGTGAGGTACTTGCAAGTCAAAATAACTAACAATATAAACTAATTTTTTTCTTCTTTTTTTGGCTTTGTCCATGTACCTTTTAACCTTAAGATGGAAAATGAATAGAGATCATTTAACTGCCTATGTAGACCTCACCTTTTTCTTCCAGCAATAATTCCCAAATTGAAAATAGCTCTTTAGACTTAAAGAAATTTTGCCTTTATGTGAGTCCAAGCTTGTAATTTCTCAGAGACTGATAAATGCTCTTGAGAAAATCATGAGTATGGGAAAATAGAATAATGATAGCATTGTAGTTACAATTCCTGTTAAGAAAGTTCTCAGCAAAGTTGAGAACTGTGTATACTGAATAATACAATAAACAGGGAGGAAAAAACCTAGGCGATTTCTCAGGAGCGATGTTTAAGGGCGTAGGCTGTTAGACTTTCCTCTCCCTTACTTCACATGTATGTCTAAACAGTAATAATGCGTACATCAGTTCACACATGCATACGTGAAGAATAAGGACATTTTTTCTTGCTCATTTGCCAAAATATGTTTTTACTTAAGCTGTCATTTAGAAGGATGATCTCTATAGGTAGGAGCAGATAGGTTTATGAATTCTTACTCTTATATATCATATTCTACAATTAAAATTTATATGCTTAAATGGGTAAATTAGATAGTCCTTGATTGTTGTGACAACAATTAAGCCTGTGACTGCTTTCTCACACCGATATGAAACCTTTAGAATCTCACAATGTCAGTACTAGTTGACAGTGCCCTCGTCCTACAAAATGTCCTGGTCTCCTTTGGCTTGCACAGTCATTTCTCTTTTGTACCTTCATTGTTGGTCAATTAAGACTGTAAACTGCTGGAAAATTGTTATACTTCTATTTTATTCCTCTCATATCAACTAGCAAAATGTTGGATGCAGGCTCAGTATTTGTTCTTATGGAAACCAGTCAAGTAGAGATAAATGGTGCATTTTATGGAGAGAGCATAGACGTAGGAGCCCAGAAGCCATAGATTCCAGTGCCAGCACTGCCATTGCCTGACACGCACCCTTTGAAAACTGACCGTGGATGTCAGTCACCATAGGCACAAAGGAAGAGATCAGCTCATTGGCAGTTACGACCCTTTAAGCCTCTAGTATTCTATAATTTTTAAGAGAGTTTCCTGACCCCATCTCCTAAATTAAATAAATTCTCTGTATTAAACTAGTGCTTAGGTTGTGATCAGGACTCACAAACTTCCAAAAATTAATCACTATCTACATCTTTATGCCAGGCTCACTTTTGTAGCTGCTCCCAACTGCTTACTGTGGATGCTCCACAGTTGTCATACAGCAAAGGCAACCTGTGGTTTCCTTCCCACATTGAAACTTACTCATCTTCCTGTATTCCTTGTCTCAGCTAATAATACCACCTAACCTCACGGCCACTCAAGTTCAAAATCTTAAAATCATATTTGATGTATCAGTCAGAATCCCAGCAGGAAGTAAATCATACATTCAAATTATGACAATTTGAGGGATTTAGTAAAGGCATTACTCATAAAGGTCAGGTTTGGTTTAGGGAAACCACAGGGAGAGGGTAGTGTCCAGTGCTAGTAGCATTGAGGTTGGTACTATCTTTGGCCCAAAGGATGTGGAAAGGGCGTGGTTGCTGGAATCTGGGAGAAAGGAGGGTGGAGAGAGCTGTCTAGTGAGGTGCTGTGACCTTGGATGGAGAGATTTAGCCAGCCTGAGGCAACCTCGCTAGGATACAGCTAAGGGAATCAGTACTCTGATTTCTCTTCCCTCTGATGGCCTGTCCAGGCTGCCATGGACATAACCCAGCTGGACTCCAGAGAACAAGGGAGCTCCCTGTAGATCACTCAGGTCAGCATCCCCATGTAGAGAGCGTGGTGGAAAGGTGTAGAAAATGGATCTGTTCTGGCAGAAGATGGTATACATTGCATTCGCCTCTCCAAATTTTTCTTTATTAAATTAACCTCATCACAGTCCCCTTGATTCTTCTGCTATAATCTCTCTCCTTTACACTTATACTTCTGTTTCCCTAGTTCAGTTCCTCATTCCTTTTGCCTAGACCAGGGTCAGTTACCCTTGAAGCCACGTGCAGTCCATCAGTATGAACACTCAAGATGAAAGGGTTCACCTTTGCTGGCTTGGCTGTCAGGAGTTTCATTTGTACACCAGTTACTTCCAGAGAGTCTGAATGCTCAGTAGACATGGGTGCAAATCCAGTAGTCCACTGACTTTGTCCTTGTGCCCCCCTCTTGTTAGAAGGATGCATCAGTCTGCTGTCCCCTACAGTTACTGGTCTGTTACATCAGCCTCATGTCTTTATTCAAAGTCCTTCAGTATCAGAACTTCCTGTAGGAGCATCCCAGCATAATCTGTGATCTTCTGTGGCAAATGGCTGAGGGCATTAGTCACAAAATGTTCTTCCAGAGTTCCATATCAACAGGCGACCATATGTGTTGAACAAGAATGCCACCACGGCATATCTGGTGGCCCAATGAAAGCAGAAGCCTAAAGACAGAGCAGAATTGTGATTAGTAGAATTTATAAAGCTATAGAGCCCTCTGAATTAGGCAAAATTATTGGTACTTTAATATGTGAAATTCAGTGTGGCCAGCTGATGTATATAATTAGCATGAAGATGCCTTTCTTCAGGAACCTCTTTTCTCTTTTTATTCCTTTTAAGATAAGTAATGATTCTAACACTTATATGAATTGATGTAATGGTAAGATTCTTTGTAAATTTACCTCCTGGCTGTAAATGTCATTTAAATAAATAAAATCAGTAGATTCCAGGTGACGTCAACAGCTATGAAAACTTCTATGCTCTATTTAGGTGATACAATTAAACAGAATGTTCTTTGATGTCTTTGTTTTTTTTAAGTATTCTCTATTGTATAAGTAGTACATTCATTCAATATTGTAACTCTATGCTTAGTACAATACTAGGTGGTAGGGATACAAAGATAAATTAATAAATGGGCCTAGCACCTAGTAGGACCTTCATATGTGACGGCTAAGTTAGATTTTTGAGGTTTCTGATGAGAATGACTCATTTCGACCCTTCTACCCCATTCACACTTATTATCTCTTGTGGCATCACACTTTGGTGCTTTCTTTGACCTACATGAGCTGGTGGTGGTCTTTGAGGACTGGCTTTATGGGTGAGATAAATGTATAGGGCTTCAAAGATTTCAGTGAGAACACAGTGAGCATCTTAGGTAGGTGATGCATTTGGTTTTCATCCATGTAAAACACAGAAAAGTCTAGAATTCCACAATTGGCTTATATTTTGGGGAACATGAGTTTTGTTTGACATTTTAGCTTGTGACAATTCTATTAAAGCCATAAATGTTTAGTTTATAAACAACTCCTTATGAAAATCAGGTGATAGCTCCATTCTGTTTCCTTTTTCTCTCAGATACATTTTTGATGAATGGTAAAAACTGGCAAACTAAAACAAATAATGTATCAAGAAATAACTAAGAAATAATGGACATGTATTCTATGTCTAGTGTTACCAATACCGGGTGACATTGGCTGGCTATTGCAGAAACATCAGACCACACCATGCCATTGAAGCCCATTCCCAAAGTGACTTTGCTGTCAGTGAAGGAGAAACAGATTTTCAAATTCTTGTTTTACTTTGTACCAACAAAAGTAATTTTTAAAGTCAAGAACACTTGTTTTTAATTCAATTTTTTCATATTTATTTTTTCACAATGACAAAGGGGCATTGAGTTATAAATACAACATAATCTAGTAAACATTTAACAAAGATTACACTACTTCAGTTCTTATGGACATTTGTTGAAAAAAAAAAAAAGCAATAAACTTAAGCTGAGCCCTAAGAAAAGGAAGGCTGGGAGCACTGATTGGCTAAAGCATACAGGCAGCCTGCGGATAGGAGAAGCAGTTTGGCCGTGGTACCTCATTGGTCCTAAACACTTCCAGCTTCCTTGTCCATAAGAGAAAACTCGCCAGCGTTGAAATTTGTCCATTAACACAAACTGGTTTCCTACTCCATTTCCAGGTTGTCTAATTTATATGTATGTCTTACTAATTGTTATTTTTTTAGTTTTTACTTTTTTACCTTAATGTAAATTATTAAATCACCTTTAAAGCCCAAGAACCCTTTATTGTAACGATTTTTTTGTAAGAGATGCAAGAAGATCTATTAGAGGGTCAAGAACTTTTGATAGTTGGGCCTTAATCATGGGATTTTAGTGTCAGGGCTTTGAATACCACCTGATCCAACATTGCCTCCTAATTTCTGACAAGCGGTCTCTGTGGCCTGCTTGAATGCTTTCCAGAACATGAACTTCAAGTCTCCAAAGACATTCCTGGTAGACACGCAAGTCTGTTTTTCTACAGCCCCTCTCCTTGGGGTCTGCTCCTGCCCTCTGAAGTTACACAGAGCAAATTTAGCCTTCCTTTCCTGTGGTGGATATCACGTCTTTGAAGGCAGTTCCTTCCCACAACTTCTGGGGCCCACCGTCATTTTTTATGTGATGTGTTTTCAGACCTGTGTTCCTCTGGTTATGCTTTTCTGGGTCAACTCCAGGTTTTCAGTTTCAATTTAGAACATAGTGGCCAGATAGGGACCTCGTATTTCCCATGTGATTTGATCATATGCTTCTGGCACGCGCTCATCTGCTGGGTTTTAAGGCAGGACAGAGGAAGAGGACTGTGACTGCCGATGTCGCCTCAGCATCCCCGCAGAACCCCTCCATTAGGCCTACCCCCCTGTTCCATGTTTGGTTAAACTTCTTTTTTTCTGGTAGATTTCCACTGGCAAACTCTAAACCTCACCCACATAAATTGTCCAGCTGAATTTCCTTCTTCGTTCCCCAAATCTCTCTGACTTTGGAATTTAAGGCGTTAAAATCCTAGAGTCTAAGTCAGACATTCCTCTTACCGAATTCTAATTATAATAGGTATTATCGGTTCAAAGTATGGTTTATTATGATTCCTTTACTAATGTTAGTGCTTATTTACTTCTTTTACAGTGCTTTATAGCATTGGCTTCTAGGGGGTCAAATTTCAAAATTTTCATGGTATGGTGTGCCTTTTCATGATTGCCAAAAGACACATATTTCCTGGCATGCCTTTTTTTTTTTCACCTAAAATAAACACTTTTGTACACAGTTGTTTTTAGCATTTTCCAAGCCCCACGATCATGAGAGGAATTGACATTGTGAATTAATATTTGTCGAGGGCCCACAGGGCGCCTGCTGCTGCCCTGTCTCTTCATAACAGCTCCATCCATTGAGAACCGCTCCGCAGGCCACAGCCTCTCCCCCAGTTAATGCAGCAGCAGCTGCAGTCCTCGCGGAGCAGAAACCCGATGTCCTCCACGGCTTCAGAGGAGCCAAGTTCATTTTTCCCCCTGCAAATTAAGTAGCTTCTCACTGTGGTGTCTTTATGATTATGACTCTCTTGATGATTAATACAGTATCATCCTTCATGAAGAATATGTTTATAATAGATTTATTAGGTTGTTTTGCCCGAGAACAAGAGAGCATCTTTCAGTTATTTGAATTTATCTTCCAATCCACTTAATTTTTTCTTGGCTTCGGTAGTTTAAATATTTAAGTTTAAATATTTAAGAAGCAACCGCTTCTTATTTGGTTATTTGAGATATTTTGTAATTAATTCTGTAGAGGGCAGAAATATTTTTTCTTTTTGTTTTTATAATTAAAGGACAGTAAACAAAAGTAAAAGAGCTCAAAACCAGTCTGATGTAAAAGAATCTTAGTTGAAACATACTTTTCCTTTCCTCACTTATGCGTGGGAATAGGAATTGTCATATGTTGTAGCACCAAACTTTTTTTATGGCAAACAGATGTATATATATCTGTTTGTAGATTTTTTTATATTTTATTTTTAAATTACAGTTGACGTGTAATATAATATTAGTTTTAGATGTGCAGCATAGTGGTTAGACAGATATACAACTCATGAAGTGGTCCCCCTGATAAGTCTAGTACCAACCCAGCACCATTCATGGTTGTTACACTATTACTGACCCTGTTCCCTGTGCTGTACTTTCCATCCCAGCGACTGCTTTACAACTGCCAATCTGAACTTCTTAATAATTCCTTCACCTTTTCCACTCAGGCCCCCAGTCCCTCTTCCCCCTGGCAACCATCAGTTTGTTCTCTGTATCTATGAGTTTGTTTGTTTTTATTGTTTATTTTGTTTTTTAGATTCCACATATAGGTGGAACCATATGGGATTTGTCTTTCTCTGTCTGACTTATTCACTTAGTATAGTACACTGTACGTCCATCTGCGTTGTTGCAAACAGTAAGATTTCATTTCTTTTTATGGATGAGTAATATTTCACAGGTTGTTTCCATATCTTGGCTATTGTATATGAAATGTTTTTCTTTGTCTCTTGTTATGGCCATTGTTTTAAGGTCTCTTTTACCTATTATAAGTATTGCTACCCTAGCTTTATTTTTATCATTTCCTTTTGTATGAAGTATCTCTTTTCATTCCTTTACTTCCAGGCTGTGTCTTTTGATCTGAAGTGAGTCTCTTGTAGGCAACATATATAAAAGTATTGTTTTGTTCTCCATTCAGTCTCCCTATGTCTTTTGGTTGGAGCATTTAATACATTTACACTTAAAGGAATTATTGATAGGCATGGAGTTATTGTCATGTTATTCTTCTTAAAGAAGTCTCTTTAACATTTCTTGTAACACTGGTTTTGTAGTAACAAACTCCTTTAGCTCTTTCATGTCTGGGATGAGTTATCTTAGTTTGTGTTTCATTAGAATGTAATAGTTTATATTCCTAGAATATTGAAGGTTGAGCCTGGAGATGCTTAGCATTTGATTGGACAGTCACCTATGATTTAGGATGTTTGTTCAAGTTAGGTTTGAGGCCTCTGAATTCAAAGGATTGGGTATGAAATCTTGTGCAAACAGGTTTTCTCATGAAAACTTTGGCACTTCTAATCATTACCAAAAATATCTAGTAGTGAATTAGGACCTATACATTTCTAATCTTATTTCCTCATATGTATAGTGCCACATAAAAGGGTGCTGTTTTGGAGTGTTTGAAAAGGATCAAGTTGGATGAAAATGGAAGGTAAAATAAACACCCCCCCCCAAAAAAAAACCGAAAGGCAATTCACATATGTTTATTTTCTAAATGTGTTGGGAAATGTGAGAAGGGCTCAGAGAAAGCAATTCTTATTTCCTCAAAGTCAGACTCAAAGCTCCTATACACAGGTCCTTGGGTGCACCCAATAAGCTATATGTACTCAGTGCTTGACAGTTTTAGGACACTTTCTAGTTCTGCTCTCAGTTTTGCCTTGTTCAAATCAAACTTCCTTTTTAGTGGAGGATAGGACCTGAATAGTCTGCTGAAATAGCACCCCTGCCTGCCTTCTCTAATTAGAGGGTTTGGAGTTGAGTGCAAAAGTGACCTCGGAAAAATCAATTTCCTTGACTATGAAGTTTAAACTGGATCCACAATATTAGAAATTCATGTCTTACAATAAACACTCTCCAGGAGTGAATTCTGCTGTAACTGAACTGAATTGTACAATTTAAGGGGAAGGAAGGGGAAATAGAAGTAAGTATGTTATACAGAACACCTCACCCTGGCTGTGCTTTTTAATGAAGTTAAGCAATATTATTATAAGCAAAACTGAGTAGATTTCCCTCCCATAAATTATAAGAAATGTAATCTTAAAATTTATCAGCACTTGTCTTTTTAGCTTCTTTTATCCTTACAGTTCAGTAGTGCCACACTTGACAAGATACCATTAACAAGGGGCTCTTTCAGTTTTATATATTGATATGTACATTTGGGAAACTAAAAACTATGCTAACAGATGAACTATTTAGATATATTAGTTATTAGTTTTCCATGGCTGGTGTATCAAAGTACTCCAAACATAATGGCTTAAAGCAACACAAATTCCCTGTCTTGAGATCTGGTGGTCCGAAATGGGTGTCACTGGGCTAGCATCAGGGCATGGCAGGGCTGTGTTCTCTCTGAAAGCTCTGGTGGTAGAGAATGTGTTTCTTGGCCTTTTCAGGCTTCTCGAGTCGGCCCACATTTCTTGGCTCATGGCCCCTTTTCTCCATCTTCAAAGCCGTTAATGGCCCATTACTTCTCTCACACTGTATCACTCTGACCCTGACCCTCTTGGCACTCTCTGTCACTTATAAGCACCCTTATGGTTACATTGGGCCACCATAATAATACCAGATCATTTATCCAATCTCAAGGTCAGCCGAGGAACAACTTTAATTCTGTATGCAACCTTAATTCTCCTCAGTCATGTAACATACATATTCTTAGGCTCCAGGAATTAGGGCTTGGGCATCTTTAGGGGCATTATTCTGCCTGCCCCATTATCTGCCCTAAATTTTAATATGATTATGTTGGATGATACCTTGACAGTGCACTGAATGCGAGGCAAGGGGAGAAGCAGGAAGATGAGTTAGGAAGCCAAATGAAATAAAACGGTGGCTTAGACAAAGGTGGTAGTAGCAATGGCGAGAAGGAACAGGGTCCTGCCTTTGTCTCGAAGATGATTTGCTGTCCTCTTAGGTGAGAGAGAGAAGAGTCATGTACATTATCCAAAATTTTTGGTCAAAGCAGTAGAAAAAATAAGCTGCTATTAATTAGGATGGAAAAAACTGCTGAAAAAGTAGGTTTAGAGCTTCAGTGTTCTGTTTATGGAAGACTAAGAATGCCTTCTAAAATAAAGAGGAGCACTCTTTTTAAAATCAACTTTTTGAACAATTTCTAGTATAAATGAGTTGTCAAGAAGTTGGATTTACTGGGTAAGGATTAGGATGGTGATAAAGAAAAGAGAACTTTTTTTTTTTTTTTTGCCTTTGCAATGAGTTCTGTGATTCCAGGGATTTATAACCTATTGGACCACAGAGGTTGTTAACATCTTAATATACCCCTGAAACTGCTACACATGACTCTCTTTTGCCAGATCATCCTGAACTGCCTGTGCCAACACTTACTTGCACAAAACTGAAGAAATGGATGTTTCTAAATATATTACAGTAATGCATGATGTGAATAATAGAGGAAATTGTGATAGGGAAGGTGTATGGAACTCTCTCAACTGTCTTCTCAATTCTGTAAATCTGAAACTGTGCTAACATATAAAGTTGATTGATAGGAAGGGAGGGAGGGAGGGAGGGAGGACAGGAGGGAGGGAGGGAAGGAAGGAAGGGAAGGAGGGAGGGAGGGAGGGAGGAAGGAAGGGAGGGAGGGAGGAAGGAAGGAAGGAAGGGTTTTTTCTAGTATTGAGTCCCTAGCAAACATCCTTTTTTCTGTAGGGACTCCAGATACTTCCATCCAAAATTAGCTCTGAGTGGCAGTTCCATGCTGTTACTGGGTTTTTATTTCTTGTTTCTTGTATTTGAAGATTCCTTTCAAAGACCTCCTGACAGTGGATTATTTAGTTATTCCAATGCTATTTTTTCAGCCAAAGAAGCCTGTGGAACTTGAAAAATCAATAGTTAATGTGTGTTATGAGAGGTTATTATATTCCAGGTGTTATGTTAAGTACTTTTCTTGTTACCCAATTTAGTTCTTAGAACAAACCAGTGAATTCATTAGGGGTTATTTTGGCTACATTTTGCAGGTGGAATAACTGATGCCAAGAAAGGGTAAGTATTGACAGATAGGAAATAATGGTGCTGGACTTTCAGCCCAGGTAATTTGACTATACAAACTGATTCTCACTGCCGTACCATATTTTATCCCCTAATTGATCCATGCCATCTATTTATGCTTGACTTTATTATGTGTGATTGGTGTTACCTTGCCCCTCTCCCATAGCTGGCTCTCTGCTCCTCTCTGTGTACTTCTCAAGAAAGCTAAATTTGGCAGAATCCAGCTCTCCAAGGGGGAGAGGAACTTCTGGCTGAAAGTGCCATCTGCAATCCCGCTACTAGTTAGTGCCAAGGCTCTTGACACCTGGTAATGGTCAAGAATTGAGTTCCACCGCAGCCTTCGGCATACCACTTCATCAAGGAATTTCGTTCTTCACTTCGGTTTCTATTGAACCTCCGACTGCAGTAGTCCTGCTACTCTTTTAAAGGACCGTCTCTCCTGAGAACGTTGCAGCCACTCAGCCCATCACCAGTCTTTCTTCATCTGGCATCACCAGGAAACTGAGAGCTCACCCTGAGATAACTCAATAACTGCTCCATCAGCCTCGATTTTACAGTATTTAGGAGCAGGCTTCCTTGTGTATGACTTGACTGTGGGCTTCACGGGGACATGGATTGTGTCTGATTTGTTCACTATGATATTCCTCGTGACGAGCAAAGTGTTAGATACTGAATAACTTCATGTTGAATGATTAGTTTATGCACTACCAAGTGCGCACACCTTGGAGGGAAACTCAGGTGTCTTTGCTCTAGTAATGATCTCGGGCTGTTGTCAGTGCCACCAAACACAGAGGAGGAATGACAATGCACCTAAACCATCTTAGGCGCTTTGGTTGACTTAGAAATGGCCTTCTGCACCTACTCCGTGGGAAAGGTCTGGGTTCAATGCTACATCCCATAAAACTAAGCACTTGTCCTGCCCAGTGGCAGGTACTTAGGGAGTTTGAAGGCTGTTGACTAATGGCAATCACACTTAAGAAGTGGTGGAGAACAGACACTTCACATATAGGAAATTTTAAGGACTAATATAGAGTGAAAAATATTTTCTTTGAAAAAGTTAGTGAAGCCATCAAATTTCCATCTGCCATAACTTCACATTCCTCCGAGGTCTTGAGTCCTCTCAGGGGACTGGAACTCCTCTGCGTTTTTGTGCAGATTTGTATAATGTGCTGAGAGATTGCATCCTTATCCAGGTCTCTCTCGTGCTGCATGCAGGTGAAGTGTTATATAGTATTTCAGGGATGCGTTACCTCTGAGTGCCCTCCCCTGCATGCACACACACTGACTTGTGCTGTGGGATTAGATTATTACTGGCCAGGTGAGAAAGTGATACAAAAACAATTTAAAAAATAATCTGTGTCGTGTGACAACTCCTTTAATTTACTGATGAAGCTGTTACTGTTAGCAAATATAGAATTCTCTGTTCAGTTGAAACGCAAGCATATATATGGAGCCCGTGCTAAATAGTCCCTGTTTTCTTTTTTTTCTTTTTCCAGGCAAGAAAACTGATCAGTGATTTTGCCATTATCTTGTCCATTCTCATCTTTTGTGTAATAGATGCCCTGGTAGGTGTGGATACTCCAAAACTGATTGTGCCAAGCGAGTTCAAGGTAGGTGAGCTTCTGTCCCTTGGTCATTCCTGGAACTCTTTGGCTTTCTTTCCTTTCCCCTATTCTTTTTGTTGCATCTCTCCTTAGCTTTGTACAATTATTCAGTTCTTCATATTAACTCAATAATGTTCTCTTGCTAGGTGCATATATTTACATTTTGTCTGTTTCTTTATTAAAATTAAGTGCCTGAATAGGATCAAATGCAAAGTTCACATTTTATTTTTTTTTTATAGAAAAATGCCTTATAAGCTAGCTGGTGAAAGACAAATACCATATGATTTCACCTATAAGTGGAACCTAATCAACAAAACAAACAAGCAAAATATAACCAGAGACATTGAAATAAAGAACAAACTGACAGTAACCAGAAGAAATGGGGGAGGCAATAACAGTCTGGTGGTGGGTGGGAAGGTCACCAAGGAAGGAGTATGAAGGACACAGGGACAAAGCCAAAGGGGGTGGGTTCGAGGGTGGCAGACAGGGATGGGTGGGGCATGAGGCTGAGGTGGGGTGAAAATGAAGACAACTGTACTTGAACAATAATAAAAAAAAGAAAAATACCTTATAATAACATTATAAACTCTGCTTTATACTTTTAGAGTATTTTAAAATACCCAAAGTGTTTTCATACAACTTATCACTTTGATCCTTAGAATAATTCTGGGATGTAATGTAATTATCATCATCCTGATTTTATGAAGTTGGTGTTTTAAGTTATAATAGTTAAGCAAAATGTCCACAATTACATTACTAATTCAATGATCTCTTTTTGCTAACAAACTACCTGCCATATATACACACATTTATGTATAACGTGCATGTTAATTATCACAAACAAGATATAAAATTTATTAATTTTATAAATCTGTAGGTACGTTCAGACCTACTGCCTAAAATTTACATTTCAGCTATTCTTAAATATCTGAACCTAATTTTTCATTATAAGTTTTTCACCTATATTCTAGAATATTCCTAACCTCTCTCTCCATCATGGAGACCATGTACTTCCTAAGACAAACTAAACTGACTTTAGTTTTGGCTTAATAACTACTCAGTGAGGAAGTGGTATCTAGAGCAAACAGGATGTATTTGCATTATCTCTGCCATAACATGTTAATTAGCAAAGATAAGTTCTCATTCATTTAATCATTAGTTCACGTGAGCCATTATTTCCTGGACGTTTGCTTCGAGTCCAGCGCTGTACTGGATGTTTGTAATGCACTGATTAGGGGACTGAGTTCCTTTCCTTAACAGCTCACAGCCTGGTACAGACAGTGAAATGTGGACGGGTTCAGTGGCGGAGTTACGAGTGAAGTGAGATGAAACACAGAAATACCTTCAGAGGACCACCGGGGCTTTTTTCATAGTAAATGTAGGAAGAATAATTCATTAATAGAATTCTATGTTGGTTTACTTGCATTGTTTAACGTTAGAAAAAAGGGTAGAAAATATTTTTTTTTTGTAGTAGAGATGTATGATCTGCTGAGAGAAGATAGATTGGGAACTAGAGTAACCATATTCTTCATTTTCTGTGGTATTTCTGAGGATTGCACCAGTTATTTGGGGTTATTTTTCATACATAAAATAAGAAACATGGGAGTGTTCGAAATATTTGAGTAGAGCATATAAAATATTTGTAGCATTTTATATATTGTGTTTTGAAACTTACAATTTGGCAGTGAGTAGAGCATATAAAATATTTGTAGCATTTTATATATTGTGTTTTGAAACTGTTACAATTTGGCAGTATTAGAAACAACTTCAGTATAATCACTACAGTCCATGAAAGAGATACGCGGTGGCTTCGTGATTCCTTTCCAGTCTCTTTACTGAGTGTTTTGTCTGGGCTTTTCTCACGGCTGAGCCCTGAAACTGAAGTTACTTTCTCCCATGTGGAGTCCTGTCTTGGATTGTCTTTTTCCACTAGCCTGTATTCTTAGTCTCCTTAATTTAAAATATAGCCTTAAAAATAACCTCCTTAAGGACACGTTTGGTGAATAATCTTCTTTGTCCAATCTCTCAGTAAAACTATTTCCACTTTTCAATGTGTTGCCTCTCCAAAAATACGTGCGTCTCTCCCATTGATTTTTCACCGGGTAGCATGTATTCATATTGTTTGTTTTCTCTCTTCTTCAAGCCAACGAGTCCAAACCGAGGCTGGTTTGTTCCGCCATTTGGAGCAAACCCCTGGTGGGTGTACCTTGCAGCCGCTATCCCTGCTTTGCTGGTCACCATTCTGATTTTCATGGACCAGCAAATCACAGCCGTGATTGTAAACAGGAAGGAACATAAACTCAAGGTAAATGTTCATAATGATGATTACCATTTCCTTCTACTTTCTTTGAAGCTCTTGAAAAATAAATATTGATTCAAAACTAAGATGGTTTTATGGGGAGTTATATTGCAGCCAATGTTCTTTAAGACTTGGCAGAGTTCTGGGATCACCTATTGTCGACACGTTCTCCTCAATGGAATACTTCAGGAGGATTTCATTTAAATCTGAAAGAGTTGTTTCACGTTGTATTTCCTTAGCCACCAAAGAACAATATAAACGTTTTACCACTCGGCCACTGTCACCCTACATTTGATTTTAATGTGCTGATTATCCTCAATGAAGATGATGACAAACGTTTTTCAGAAACTACTGAGATCCACAGACACAGAGAGCAGTGTGGTGGTGACCAGAGGGAAAAGTAGGTGGGGGAAGGTAGTGAAGGACAAAGGGAGTCAACTATATGATGACACAAGGAGACTTGACTGTGGGTGGTAAATACACACTACAATATGCAAATAATGTGTTATAGAATTTTGCACTTGAAACCTATACAATTTTATTAACCAATGTCACCCCAATAAATTTAATTAAAAGAAAGTATTGAGATAGAAATATGCATTTTCTTCTTTTATTGGTGAATGTGGTGAGTTATATTAATAGGTATTTCTATTATTGAACCAGTCTTGCAGTCTGTTAGGATATAGCTTTTTTTTTTTATATATGGCTGGATTTGGTTTGCATATATTTGGGGGTGCAGGAGAATTTTGCGTCTCTGTTTAAGAGTGACATCGGCCTGCAATTTTCCTTTCTTAAAGTGTCCCTGTTCAATTTTGGTATCAGGGCACACTGTCTTTATAAAGTCAGCTGGATAATGTTTCCCCTTCTATTCCTCTTCTATCCCATTCTCTCAAATAGAATATAATATTCTCTTTATTTTGTGCAACATGCCAATCAACTATCTGTTCTTCGAATGATCAGACATGCTTGTAAAATTATCCAGGAGGTTTCTGTGTAGAACTTGTAAAACTGGTGATCAAAATGTTTTAATGGTTATAAAACACTCAGAATTTCTATTTTTTTCTTTAGCAACTTTTAAAGTTTTTTCTATTTCCCCATATTTTTAACTTTATTAACATATTGCTTATAATATTATCTTTTGTTGTTTTCCTAAATCAGTTTTTTCTTTTAAATTTTTAATATTCTTGATTTGTGCTTTTTACCTTCCTTGTTCAGTCTAGTTCGAGTTTTGATAATTACACTGTTCTGATTTCAAAGAAGCCATTTTTTACTATATGAATTTTCTGTATTACAGCTTTGTTTTGATAACATGTTCTTTGTTTTGAGGCCATGTTATTAAGTACATTCACATTTATATTTAGTTTATCTTTTTAGTGAATTGAACTTTTTATATGTCTCTCTTTTTTTCTGTTAATACTTTTTGCCTTAAAGCTTATTTTACTTTGTACTAATAAATCTGTGGTAACTTTTAATTTTCATTTGTTTGATAGGTATTTTTTTTCATTTATTTTTTTCCCCAATATACCTTGTGTTTTGTGTCTGTTTTTAAATAACACATAGCTGGGCTTTTAAAAAAGTCTTTTTCTGAGTTTTGTTTTTAAATGAAGTATTTAATTTATTTAAATTGATGCTGATGAATGATAGATTTGAATTTATTTTTACCACATTACATTTGCTTTCTATTTGTCTAAATTTATCTGTGTTCTTTTTTAAAAAAATTCTCCTCTTTTGCCCTCTTTTAGGTTGATACAGTTTTGTTTTTCTTATTTTCTTTGCTCTCCTTTTAAAAATTATTTTGGAAGTTACATACTTTATTTCTTCTTTTAGTGATTATGTTGCATATTTTTAAGAGGCTATTTACGTTCTAAAGTTAGTATTTTACATTTCTTCTGAATAAAGCTAAGGACTAAAGAATGGTCTAATTTTTATATTCCTTCCTGAATCATATACTGTTGTTACCCAGATTTTATTGCTCTCTGGATTTTAAAATCCCATTAATTAGCTAGTCAGTATTTTTAAAATTACATACAAGTTTTGCATTTTCTTTTATCTTTGTTTTCCATTTCAGACCTTTTGGAATTTTTTTAGACTTAATTATTTCTTTAAATTTTTTTTAAAAAGTTATTGATTTGAAGGAGAGAAAGAGAGAGAAACATCATCTTGTTGTTCCACTTATTTATGCATTCATTGATTGATTCTTGTATGTGCCCTGACCAGAGATCAAACCCCCAACCTTGCCGTATTGGGATTGCTTAGCCAGGGCCCTGAATTATTTCTTTTAAACAGAATTTATCAGACTTTAGAAATTTACTCCTGTGAGAGTCTTTGGGTGGTATACTTTCTCATTTGTGTTTGTCTAAAAATGTTTTTGTCTTACTCTCATTCTTAATAGGCGGTTTCTCTGGATATATTTTAGGTTGAAAGCTATTTTTTTCAGTACTTAGAAGCTATATTCCATTATTTCTGACTTCCATAAAAAGCAGACTGTCAGTATAATTCCCATTCCTTTGTAAGTAATCATCCTTTTGGATGCTTTTATCATTTTTTGTCTTTATTCTGGAGTTTTACTCTAACCTGCATAAGCATAGATTTCTTTTAATTATATGTTGGTTATTGGGCTTCCCAAATCCTCCTGTCTGTTAGCAATTATGGAATTTTGCAATTCTTTGACTCTTTCAATCACTAAGACATCCTTCTGGTGTTCCAAGTAGAGTTTCATTGTACATCTCCATATTGTACTCCACTTTTATGTTATTTATTGGTTTGTTTTTACATTTCTTATTTGTTGGTCTCTGTTCTATTTTCAGTATTTTTTCAGATCTATTTTTTTAAATTCTTTCTTCTATTTGTTCTATTCTACTACCAAAGCAGTTCATCACATTTTTCTTTTCAAGAATTACACATTTTTATATTTAGGAATTTTATTTATTTTTCCCAAATCTTCCACTTCAGTTTTGTTAGTACCTAACTTCTTTATTATTCTTTTATACTCTTTTACCTGTTATTTTGTATGTATGTTATATTTTCAGGTTTGATTCTGAACTTTGTTTTCTGGCTGACCCTTACTCCTGGTGTTATTCTTCCTTATGTATTTAGTGCTTTTTAAATTTATCTTTATCTTTATTTTTTTTTATTATGAGCTAATTTTCCTATGTGCATGCTTCAAAGCCTTCCAGAGAAGATTTTATTTGCTTCTGGGAGGTTTAGGAGAGGCCAACCAATTCAGTAACACTTTATTTATTCCTATAAAAAAATCTTTTATTACAGAGAGTATTATATGGAAAGTTTTAAACATATATATAAGGAGAAAGAATGGTATAACTTCAGATATGTATTACCCAACTCTCAGAATTATCAACTCATGTTCACTTGTACATCATATAAATTCTAATCATCTTTTCCCCTTCATATAACACTTTGAAGCAAATGCAGACAGCATTTCACATTATTTATATGTTTTAGAGAGTATTTCTAAAGATCTGTTAAAACCATGACTACAATATTATTATCAGTCTAAAAAAAGTTAAGATTTCTCAATATCATCAAGTATTCAATCAGTATTTAAATTTATGAATGTGCCATATGTATAATAAGCTTTAAAATATAATTTATTTCTTAAGATCAGGATCCAAATTAGGTTGAAACATTTTTATTTTAAATCTTTTATAAACTTTTAGTCCACAGGTTTTTTTTTTCTCTCTGTTAATGCCTTTTCTCTTTTTTTATGCCTTTTGAGGTCACCCACGTTGTTTTTTTCTGCTTATCTTCTGCTGTATGAAAAACTACCTGAAAAACATAACAGTGTCAGCATAACAATGTCCGAACCGATAGAGAATTTATGAGTTTGACTTTGAGTCAAACAGAAGGAATCGAATTACAGGATAGTTAACTGAAATTCTGTGCTTTCTTGAGGGCTTCTGAGGGATCTGAAAGAGAGGCATTTCAAAGGCGTGTCAAAGTAGGTGCACAGAAACAATGCACAGGCTTGCTTAAGGCGGAGGTAAGCCTTTTACTAAAGACTCCTAGGCCGGGGTCGTGACTACCCACCATCGCCTGCCCAGTTAGGAATTTATGATCAGATCACCCTCGGGGTTACTTTTGGTTAGATTTATTATAGAGCCCATTTTTTCTGATCCACATGTGACTTAAAACATTTTTTTATCATTTCTTGGGTTTCTTTGAATTGAGAGGACTCCTCACGTGGATACTTCTTGTTTGGGGTCCCTGCTGCAGTTACATAGTGGCTGGGGCTGGTGCCATCTGAAGGCTTGACCAGGCTCATTGTCCGAGATGGCTTCTTCCCTCCCTCACATGTCTCACGTGTGTAATACCTCTCTGGAGATTATGTTTTTCTTTTCTTATGGCATTCCATGTGGAGGAAAGGCCCAAAGAGGCATGTGTTCCCACTGGCTTTCTCTGTAGGGTATTTTTTTTCTAATTAACCAACTTAATACGCTGTGTTTAGAGTACCTTAGTTTTATTTCAGGGTGTGTCTTCCATCTATGCCTTCTCCTCCATATCCCTGGGACTGGCCTCCTGTCCGTAGAGTTCAGAAGGTCACTCTGATCCTCCAGGATTGACAGGGTCTCTCAGAGCAGATTGAGACTCCAGGGCTTTCTGACTCTGCAGATTCACGCTTCCTTGTTGCCATTGTCTTTTGTGTCTCGTAGCTTCTCTTACTTTCTGTTTGGTAAACCATAATTTGTACAAGATATTTTCTTGATTTGGTCAAACATTTCTAGATGTGCTATACTGGGAGAAGTTTCAGCATTGATTTAGTTTGAAAGGCTGAAAGTGGATGTTGACTAATATATTTTAATTCTGACAAAAATTTGGAAACATATTAATAGTTTTGATATATAGTTGGCCAGATTTGCTATGTGTGCTTGGAAGTAAATGCCTATTTTTATTTTCCTTAAGTTTTCTTATTAATAAAATCCAGAATTTTGAGTTTAGCAAATTTAGAATTGATAAAACATAGAATTTTAAAAAATTTCCTATTCCTTGTAGAAAACATTGGAAAATCAAGGCATATTAGGGTTTACCTGTTAAAATAGGAGTTAAGTATAAAAATAAGTTTTCATCACTTTTGGAATTTCTTATTTGAAGTCATTCCTTTGATTCACAATAGTTACAGTAAGAGTTCCAGTCATTTAACACAACTCTAATGATAACAGTGGAGATTTCACCATGAATTAAAGGCTTTTCACTCTGGATATTGTTTTGTTCACATTTTGTTAGGAAAGGAGACTGTGGAATATGAAAATTAGAAATTTTGTCTAAAACTGTGAAGGACGCTGACTGCTGTGAAATCGAGTCCAGAGAGAGACCTGAAACAGTGGCAGAGATGGAAGCATTGTGTTGTTAAAAGCAGCATGTTTTTGGGTGGCATTTGCCTTGGCTCTGTGTCAGGTGGTGCTGGCTGGCTGGCTGCTTTGTTCGGGATGGGTTCCACCTTTCCACTCTGCTGCACAGCTCCGTGTTGATGTAGGAACGCCAAGGCACTTGACTTTTTTTCTTGGCCATCACTTTGGTTAGTTTTTTCCCACATTATCTCTGCAGAGCAATCAAAAGCAAACCAAGTTCAGCAAGGTCATAGCTTCTCTAAGGTCATTCATTCCCTGAGTCATTGCAGAGGCGGAAGAGTTCTGAACTGCAGACTGCAAAGCAAGGCATGCATCTCATAAGGAAAGTGATTCCAAGTGTAGGTAGAGTGTGGGAGGGAGAAATAGTTTAGGATAGGTATAGAGAAATAGATATTAGGTGGTTGTAGCAATACATTTTTTCTGATATCCTCTATGGTGAAGCCTTAATTTGAGTATGTTTTCTTGGATATCTCCAGAGTTTGCCTTGCTTTCATTTTTTTTTTTTCGTTTTACTTCTAGTATCAAACCTTAGGTCCTGTTATTGCATGTCCATTCTAATTGTTTAGATATAAGTTAATATCCAGTCTCTCTTGCTTTATTCCTAAAACAGTGATTTTTTTTTAAAGTGTTGTTCTTATATGTCAGTCCTTTATTTCTAAACCTTTACATGTTGGCCTCCAAACCTTTTCCCCTTAAAGAATATCAGTTTGCCTTAGCCTGGGATTTAAGCCTCTTTGTGATATGACCTCAACCTAAATTCAAAATGATTCTCTTCACATGCCTACTACTAGAATGCTGTGGCCAAATGAATTGGATTCTCTTTAAGTCTGGCAGTTTCTTCTGCTAGTTATTCCACTCTTGATGATTATCACTTATCAAAATTCTCACTGTTCTTTAAGATCCTCCAAATTAAAAAATTGGTCAGTGTAGCTGTCACTCCTAATATAATTTCTACTGTCTTTGTTTTTGCTGTTAGTAAGTTTGTGTTACCCTGCAGTCACACGATGTTTCACAAAGGTATATATTTTGTGTAATTACCTTATCTGTTTTTCTGGGTTAAAATGTTTTTAAGATAAGGATCATGTTTTGGTCCTGTGTTCAGCTCTCATGCGGCCCATCACAGTGATTCACCTAGAGCGGACTCAGTAAACACACAGTGAAGAATTGTGATTTCTTGGCCATGTGGCTCTCAAAGTTGTTGCACTGGGTGAGATGGGCGATAACTGGAAAACCCACCAGCCCATCACCAGTTTGCATAGCGAGTGCTTAGATTATCAAAATTCCTGTTTAGATGTCATCACAGCAGGAAGTGTTATGTGGGTGCTTTCTAGACATAGCTAAACACCCTATCCTTTGTACTTTGGGGTGTCCTTTCCTAACTTCTTTGAATATGTATTTGCACTGCATTGAAATTTGTATACAAATTGACGTCTCCTCATCCTATCGTGAGCCCCTTGCTGGGAAGAACTATCTCATGGTTCTTGGGGTCCCAATAAACCCTCATTGTTTGGGTCACTGGGGGGTGCTCCTAGCATAAATGCTTATTCTGTGGTCATGCGTGTGTACACTGCTCCTGATGCCTTTGTAATACCCATCTTTTACCAGATGTAAACTGTACATTGTTAGACCAGCCTTTTTGTCTCATAGATTTTTTTATTTCTGTGGATGTACTCCTAAATGACTTTTGTTTTGTATTGACAAAGCATGTACAATATCAAAAGGAAGTAACATTTCACTTTCTATCCTTTTAATTAAAATAATCTCCAGTTTTAGAAAGTAGAACATCCTTTGGATTTATATTCATGAATACCAGACCTTTTTTACTTATTTTTGTTTATTTATTTTTTTATTGTCATTCAAGTACAATTGTCTCCATTTTCCCCCCATCACTCCCCGCCAGCCCAGCCATCCCCACCTTCCACCCTCCATCCTACCCCACTTTGGCTTTGTCCAAGACCAGGACTTTTTTAAACTTTAAAGGACATGGGTAACCTTTCAAGCATTTATTGAGTCCTTGCTATGTAAGGTACATTTATGTTAGATGTTGAAGATAAAATTGTTCTAAGTTATGGTCTCTCTTTTTTTAATGGGAAAATAGACATTTTATTTATTTGTATTTAAACTTATAAACCAACCAGCCAAACTGGTAATATGATGATACAGCAAAATACAAAACATCTCTCACAAATACTTGCGTGATAAATTGGGGTTTGTAGTAAAATAGCAAAAGGGGCAGAGGAAATCAGTTAAGTATATTGTCACTTACCCATTCACCTGAACTGAGGTTTTTAACAGGCCTCCCAATCCCAGAAAACAAAAATAATCTTTCATCACACATCTTTGTACTTTTACTTTCTATTCTTGAGTTTGAGATTCTATACCCTAGAGTAATTCAAAATAGTGTTATGTTTAATTATCTATAGCCAGAGACATCTTATACGTCTCTAGCAGCAAGGCCATGGAAATCTCTGATTAGACTCAGCATACCTCACCCCCACTGCTCCAAGTTCACATAATAGGCATAATGAGAAACAGCATATCAAGGCAGAGATACACAGAAAAAATCCGAGGAGAGATACAACCACTGGCAAATTGGGATTGAATATACCTGTTGTCACACTGAATGTTCATGGCTAGATGTTTGTGGAGTCAGGCTGCATATTCATGGAGTAATCTGGGAATAAATCCATGATTTGCTGGGTGCTATAATACATAGGAGTTTGCAGTATTGCATCATAGCTTTCCCCAGCAGTTTCCAAGGTGACCTCTAAATCACTGCTGGGAATTTGCTGGAACTGGATCTGGGGCTGCAGAAATTCCTCTCCATACCTATAGAACTGATTGGTCCAGGCCTGGTTGTTCCAGGCCTGGGGGCACCAGGTCTGACTATTCCAGGAATGGTAGTTCCAAGATGGACTGTTCCAGGAATGGTTGCCGCAAAAGAGGTTACTGCAGGTCTGGTTGCTCCACACTGAAAGGTTTCCAGAAGCATTCACCAGACCTCCCTGCTGATGATAGGAAGTGAAGCCCAGGTACTCTGTAGCTGCTGAGCTCATCTGAGTTAAACAGTTGCTATTCTTTGGCCAGTTGTACTTCTGCCACCTCTTACATTTCATTCTTTGGTTCTGGGACCAGGTCTTAATCTGTTTGTAGCTAAGGTTCAGGACGTTAGAAAGTTCTTGCATCTGCTGGAGGCTGAGATACTTCTGTTTCTGAAATCTCTCATTGGGTCTGTGAGAAGATGGTTCTGACCTTCTGTTTCTTGACCTGGCCCTTTTCCTCCTTCGCTACACTGTCCTCTATAGAAGTGGGCAGTATTATATTGGGACTGGTGGAAGGATCAGGGCTGTTCCGAATAAGCAGGTCCTTGGAGGAAGGAAGAGGAGAGACGGCAGTCTCTGTGTGGAGCATCTCAGCAGATGACATTGCCAAGGATGCATCGTTTTCGTCAGGCTCATGAATCTCAGGCACTTGTGAAGGTTCCCTAGAATTGGATGCTTCAGGGCAGGGCAGGCTTTGGGGAGAAGCCAAATCCACAGTCAGGCTTTTCTGTAACAAGAGCCAACCAACCCAATCTACAAAAAGCTAAGTTATGGTCTTAATGTGGTTGAGGGAAAGGAAGACTTTTTGAAGGGATTGATGTCAAGAGGCACAGAGTAATTATATATCGTTAATTATTTTATCCCAGAACTTTTATTTATTCTGGAGCTTTTACAGTTGCTTTTGTGTTCTAATTTCAAAAATCCTCTTTTGTATTATGCAGCCCCTTTTTGCTAGTCTCCAGGATATTTAACTCAAACTTTTCTTAGTTGAAAGAGCTTAAGAAAGCATCAAGATAGGTCAGGGAAGCATGCATAAGTTTTTCTGCAGTAGTTATTCTTTTGACCCATTGATCTGGCCAGTGTGCACACTCTTAGGTTTACAGTTTTCTTGGAGACAATATTTGGGGATACTGCCTATTAATTCCCACATTGGTACCTCTGATACAGTCTTGAACGATTTAGTCTAAAAAGGGCTTAAAACTATGTGATATTCCCAGCTCTTGTTCATTCCCTTCCCCTCCCTCAAGTGACTCACATTTCTACCAATTAACAAATAAAGTTTTAATTTTCTTTTTGAATGGCTAATAAGTTAATTAATTATAGTTGCCACTGAGAAGAATGTCATTCACTTTTTAATTAATTGAGATTAAAGATTAACTTAGAATTGACTATATATCATACACTCTGCAAAGGTGTTCAGGATACAGACGTATGTAGTCCTCCTGTTATTTATAGTCTCATGTCAAAGACAGATAAATTCACATATAACTTTAATCAGTGTGATGAGTGCTATATAGAGGAAAGCATAAAGGAGGAGACCTAACCCTACTGAACTCACCTGTCTTACGTGGCTGAAGCAGGAAAAACTTCTAGAAAAGGTGAAGGCTGATACAAGTTTTAAGGATGAGTAGGACTGAGCCAATGGAAGAAGAAGACAGAGTAGAGGTTATTCCAGGTACAGGGTGCTGGATAGGCAAAGAGACAAAGGCACTAATGAGTAAGAAGGCACAGTCAAGGAATTGCACGTGTTTGACGGTAGTCATGGCAGGGGATCCAAGCAGCAGACAAGTGAAAGATGACGTTACAGTGTGAATGGAGGCTAGATCATGAATGGCATATAGCAGGGTCATAAGACACATCCACAGGCAGGAGTGAGCCAGTTCTGTAAGCTCCACCTTAAGGTGTAACCAGAGTCCAACCACTTCTTGCCACCTTCGCTGCTTCCACTCTTGCTCTAACCATCACGCGCTCTTACCTGGGGCTTGTAAGTTGGGAGGTCTTACTGGCACCACTGTCCTTGACCCCTTTTACTCTGTTCTTAGCACAGCAGTCATAGTGCTCAGAACAGAAGCAAATCATGTCACTCCCCCATTTAAAGCCCTTCCACGGCTTCCCATTGTATCAGTGTATAAGCCCGAGTTCTGATAGTTGCCCCTAGTGCTTACTGCTATTTAATATCCTGTGTAGTTTACTTATTTATGCTGTTTATTGTCTCCCTTCATAGAATGAAAACTCCATGAGTGCAGGAATCTTTGTCTGTTTTATTCTCAAGCATGTCATCAACACCTAGAACTATGCCTATGAATAAATTTTCAGTCATTGTTTGTTGAAAGAATGAAGGACTGAGCCCCCAGGTGCAGCATGATATTTATGTCATTAGTCACTGTGTCAGGAGTTTATTTTAGCCATTTGCCCTCCTTTAACCTTTGCCATCGTTTTCCCTACCTCCTCCCCTCCTGATTTAAACCATTATGCTTCCAAACCACTTATGCTGAAATGAGCTGGTTTTATGAATATGGATTAACCTCTTTTTCTCCCAAGGAGGTTTTCATTTTCAGTCAGACATGGACTAAGTACATTTATGCTTTTCTTTCTTGTGTCGACTATCCTTGCCTGTGATGAGTGCTCTGAGAACATGATTAGACCCACGTGTGTGAGCCAGGGGTGAGATCTTGGCATTTCAGTGAGAAGAGAACAGTGTTCCGACTAAACTGTAATGAGAGCTGAACCAAAACAGTCACTGGGTTCCTGGTGTAAAATCACATTCTCATCCTTTAAAGCCAACATCTCCATTCCCTCAGATTGGTCATGTTCTGGCTCTTGGTGCAGCTGCTTTCATGCTGTGAAAATGGACTGCTCTGCTGTCAGGCTCCATAGTGGTATGAGCATTTGATTTCTCCACAAATAGAGCAGAGAAATAGAACCATAGAATAACACTGTGGACACATTTGACAATATTTATTTAGTGAGTAAAAGAGCTAGACCTTTGTTGCATTGTCTGCTCTCCCAGTCAATAAATGTTTCTGTGACCATTGGGCAATGTTTGAAATCAGTCTATCCTAATTAGGGGGATATTAATTACTTTAATGATAATGTTCAATAGATTATAAACAGTTTTTTCATGTACTATAAAAGGTAATAAATGATGGGATAGGATTGAGAGTGGGAGGTGGGGATGGCTGGAGTGGGGGGAGTAGTGGGGGGGAAATGCAGACAACTGTACTTGAACAACAATAAAAAAAAGAAAGGTAAGAAATGGTCTTCTGCATAACTTCTCAAGATTGCTTTGGGATCTTTAGTCTACATATGCTGAACACGGTCTAGGTGAACAGCATACTGCTTAACAGTTAAGCAGAGAAAGCAGAGTGCCTGCTTTTAGGATGCTTTTTATGCTTACATTAACAGCAGCCAATACCATTGGCACATTTACTGAGCTCCCACTATGTAAGAACCACTGCCATTTAAATACGTACAAGAAGCTTTGCCTCTGTTATTTCACTGAATGGTTCCAATAATTCCTCAAGGTAGATTTGTATCTGCATTGTTCTGATTAGACAATTGGATGCAGAGAGGATAAGTAACAATAAACAAATAAAAAATAAGTGGTAACGAATCAAACTGGGAAAGAGGTCCTGTGGCTACTTTGTGTCTAATTGTTAGGGCGAATAATATGAGGACAATAAGGTCCCCTCACTCAAGGAGCTTACCTTCTGGTAGCTATTTTTATCAAGCAAAGTGAGTTGGTTTCTTTTATTAATCTTAATTCCCATCTGGAAATATGACTTGCTAGCAGTATGAACATTTTCTTCACGTGGGTTGGTTGACTCTTTCTACAGAAAGGAGCTGGGTATCACCTGGATCTCTTTTGGGTGGCCATCCTCATGGTGGTGTGCTCCTTCATGGCTCTTCCGTGGTACGTGGCTGCTACTGTCATCTCCATTGCCCACATCGACAGTTTGAAGATGGAGACGGAGACTTCCGCACCTGGAGAGCAGCCAAAGTTTCTTGGAGTGAGGTATGTTGAGTCAGAAGAAAAAGGCTCTACAGAACACACTGTGGACACATGCGCCTGTCAATCATAAGGAAAGGGGTAGATATGGAGGGGCAGATATGGATTTAGCTGTTGATAATTAATTTATTCTCATACTTGCTTTTCTAGAAAGGATACATTTTTCAGCAGAAAGAGAGTCTTCGATAACTTTTTGAGTTCACTTCTTATAATAAATAAATTTCCTTTGATTCGTGAAGGCTAAGCGATACAGTGTGAAAATGCAAACAGGTCATTTTCTTCAACATGCAGGTCTTTTGGTGCTGTGGTACTTATTCTGTCACATCATATATAAAGGCCAAACCCTTTAATCTTTCAGCTCTGTTGAGACTCCCTAAAATACTTGAGTCTGTTTAAGATTTTTGAGGTCCTATCAAGAAAAAATTATTCTTATTTTCCAGTTCATTTTCTGTCCTCATAAGCATTGAGAAACTTTGACATCTAGTTGTTAAATTTGGGTAGCAATGAAGGGCTGTACAGGTTCTACTTTTTACAGCAAGCCCCTCCCCTGAGCATTTGGGAGGAAGTTCACAGACAGCCATGGTTTCCCACGCCACAACAGTGGGTGATTCTTTCTTGGGGGTGGGGGAAGGGGAGTTGTGTGGGAATCGTATTTGTTAAAAAGTACTTTTATTGTTGTAGATTTGGAAATTAGACTGATGGGATTTATTGCACTTATGAAATTTCTCTGAGCTGTTTATTAATTAGAATGTGGGACAATGTAATATCTGTCTTCTGCGAAAGAAGGTATAATTAACAAGAGTTCAAGTTGTTTAAAAATAAGGGCTTCCAAAAAGCCAGTAATTGACGGATGAAGACCACGTGGTTTTTTTCTTTCTTGATTCTAAAAGGAGCAAAGGATTTAGCAGAGTCAGTTTTCTCTTGATGAATTCATATCACATATTGCAGTTAGGAGAATTTTAGAGTTATGTTGAGTTTATATGCTGTTCTTGAGGTATTAATTACATATGATATCAACACCTTTGCTATTCCAGCCAGGTGTTGATTTGGTCAACGTATATTCTTTTTGAAGGTGGAAAGACAGAGCATGTTTATGAAAATAAGAGGTAGATTGGTAATCTTTTGATTTGGTTTCAGGGAACAAAGAGTCACTGGAACCCTTGTGTTTATTCTGACTGGTCTGTCAGTCTTTATGGCTCCCATCTTGAAGGTAAATATATGAAATACCTCTTCCTCCTTCTCAAATACTGACAGATAAATGGATTTGTGAAGAGTAGAGTTTCTTATGAGGTATCTGCAGGACTCTCATTAGTTCTAGAACACACTGAAGCAGGGGTCGGATAGAATGAGGAGTTTAAAAAGCTTTTATCACGACTTTCTTCTCACTCCTTTATTTCTTCTTCTATTATTATTATTATTTTATTATTGCAATTATTTGGTTGAACCATATTAAATTACCAATATTCAAACTTTTTGACCTATGAAAATGTCAATTTCATAGTTAATTCAAACTGATCTCCCCTCACCCCATGTACTTTATTCACCTAGTTTTTGTACACCCTTTCCTCCCTTCACTTCCCATTTCCTTGTCTGTAAGTCCTTTTCCTTTCTTTCCCCACTTTAGACTCCTGGATAACATAAGTGACTCAGGATAATCATTTTGTAATTTTTCTCCTATTCTTAATTATTACTGTTTCTATTTCCTTTGGATAAAAATGCCTAATACCCACAATGAGTGAGTAGAGTAAAATTACGGATTTATAATTAGAAAACTTAGAACTGAACTTTCGAAAATGACAAAAATGACACGGCAGATTATTAGGAAGCTGGCAGCCAGTACACTGGTTTGATTGATGGTGCGAATGTCCGCCTGATTAGACAAATATGAATCATATATGAAAGCCTGCTTCAAAACAGAAATAGGACTAAAACAAAGAGTTAAGATTAGTACATACTTGTCATGAAACTTCCAGTTTTTTGTGACACACGCATTTTATTTTTCTTTTTTATGTAAGTAATACTGGTCAGTTGTTGATAATTTGCATCTTACATTTTGAACCAGAGTGCAAACCCCAAAGTCACCCATAAACAGACCAGCTATAAACAATGACCGTTAACAATATTCTCCCAAATTTCTTTTCTGGAAATTTTTGTTTATTTTTAAACAATTGCAATTTTTAAAGTTTTTAAAATACTTGTTCAATTACATTAGTAATGGAATGGTACACACTTGTAAAGAATTCAAACAATACAAGAACGATGATGAAAGACAAAAGCTTTCCATGTCTCTAAGGTCAGAACATTTATATGTCAGTGGCCAATCAGATGAATTTGAGAACAATGGAATCATAATTTCTCAACATATAGATAAGGCTGACTTTGTCTTCAGGGTACTTAGTTAGATTAATGCATACATTATGCACAGAATACCTGGTGAACAGTTAAAAGGTTTATATATTCATCTTTTGTCCTTGGTTTCCACAATGTCAATTAACTGGTTTAAATCTTTTCTAACTGCAGCCATGAGGAATGTGTATCTCATGTAACACATGGAGTAGTAAAATTAAAAATAACCTTAAAAAACTCTTCTCTGATCATAGATAGAAGACCTTAAAAGAGTATGGACTTATGTTCTATAGCAGCAACTTTCATCCTTTTCATCTCATGGCAACGTAAACTAATTACTAAAATTCTGCAGGCACCAAACAATGTTTTTTTGCCAATCTGACAAAAAAATAGGCATAATTTTGATTATTCACACCAACGGCTGTTTCTGTGTTGGCTGTTTTCCTTTTTTTATTTGACAATCTAAAGGAAAAATGGTCAGTGCCCCCGACGAAATAGTTAGGTACTGCATGTTTTAAAAATTGTTGCGGCACACCAGTTGAAAGTTGCTATTCACAGGGGCAGAGGGAAGTCTGCTGTTGCTTTTGCCAGTGCACAGCAAGTTGTGGGGTGGGGTTGAAGCTGTGGTGTTTCACAGCATTAGCCCTACCGCCAGAATGCCTTGTGTTCCTCTGTTGTCCCAGAGACACCCGCACATCAGCTGGCGGCAAAATCTAGTGACGGCCTTTTACTGCGTAGGCAGTGGGACCCCATCTGGAGAGATCAGTTTTTAGAGAGGTCTCTGCAGGCAGCTCTGACCCCACAGTGGAGGCTCCACTGGGGATGAATCTGCTCCTGGGGTCCCTGGAGGTGGGCTTGCTTGACACACTGCGGTGTTCCTTTTATGGGGTTTCTTGTACTTCCAGGGGGTAGTGTACAGAGCTCGTCCCATCAGTTTGTGTTTACTCATCATTCCCCCCCATTTTCTAATTTTTATATTATTTTTTCATTACTACAGTATAAAATCCTAATTCAAAAAAGTCAGATGTGTTAAAAAGTTCTTTTCTTGTTATTACAGCAAACTGGCCTTCATTTTGGATAATCTGTCAGCTGAGTAATCGTGTCTGATTCCGAAGGGTCACAGATAATAGATACTGTATGAGTTGCTATTTTTAGGATGAGATGCAAAACTCAGATTTTCAATAACACCTCTTCCTATTCTCTGACCCTGCACCCAAATATGGCTGCAGAGGAGTTAAAGCTGAAAGCCCTTTTGTTCATCTTTTTATAAGGATTCTTTTTGCTGTAGATATGCAAAGCATTTTACTATCTACAGGAACAAATTAGAATACGGAGAAAGGAAAAGGAGAGATGTAAGATCAAAGAGATCAATGACCAGGAGCTTACTTTCCCTTTGACCTCCCTTGGTAATCCATGCTTGGGCTTGCCCTCACTCCGCTGCTGGAGTCCATAATTGTGTCTATTTTCTCTTCGACTTTTGGGTCAATGCAAAGAGTCACTGTAGGAATCCGAGAAAAAAGCAGTCCAGCAAGCATTTGTGTTACAGAAGATCCTGCCCAAATTGTGGGACATGAAATTGTCTTGTTAACATAGTTTCCAAACTATTGGAAACCTGGATTTAAAAACAAGAATAAAATAGTATAGCCAGGACTACCCATGATTCTTCCCTTCAGTAATTAAGACTAGTCTTACTTTAAGAATCATATGTGATCCAGTGGGCTAGTTTTAGGTCATGTGTCCTTTTTATCATTAAAGTTTGGTAAGTTGTATGGATTTACCACAGAACCCTTCTAGCTCATTCAAAAAGTCAACACAGGAAGAAGATTTAGAGGGAAGATTCAAACTAAAACCTAAGTTACAAGTGAATCTAAAGTTCCAATTAAAAGTCAAGATTAGCAGTTAACTTCAGGATTCTCACAGAGAGGCATGACCGGGGTTACCTTGGAGGAGGGAACCTTTTTGCATGTGACTATGTGTATTTCAAAGGAACAGGTGACAACTCCAGAGAATGTTTTTACTTGAGAGTCTGCCTTGAAAGGCAGATCAAGTGAATGGGATCAAGAAAAATGTGTGACTTTTAGCTTTAAAAATGAAATGGCTCAACCATTTCGTCCCTCACAAGTTTAGTGGCCTCCAATGATCCTAGTAATTTTCTCATGCAGTAAGCAGTATAGGAAGTTGTTCCCTCTGCCTACTCACGCAGGCTTACTTTGAACATGAAGTTGATGATGTCTGTTTTGATCTCTCCACCAGAATCTCTCTTTTCACATGGAAGAATATAAGGAATGATAGTGTACTAGCTTTAAGTTCACGAGGAAGCCCCTTCACCTTAGCCAGCTGCGTCTTCGGTTCCTCGCATCTCACCACTAATTCAATGCAGAACTCTTGCGAAGCAGGCATAACTGGCTTTGCAGGCTGGTTACACAGTTGGGATCTGTGTTTCTGTAGCGGAAATATTGCCCGTTAAGCTAGTGCTCTGTATGGGAGACTTGGGGAGACTAAAGAGCACTGAAAAGACGAAAGTAGTTCCTTGAGCTTGCTTTGTTCATTCTTCTGACAAGCCTAAGGAAATAAAGATTATGTAAAATTCCCTGCTACTTCTGTCGCCATTGCTTGAATTAGTTTGTCTGTAACAGGCAGAGTGGCTCAAATTTACCTTTCAGATTTGTTTAGGGTAGCGTTAACCTGTATTTGGCAAACAGTGGTTGACCTCACACAGTGTGCCACACATTCTGCCCATTAATGTGGAAAGGGAGATCGACGACAGTGATAGCGATGATGGACGATGATGACTGTAATAGTAGCTCCCATTTATTGAGCTTGGCATTGGTGCAAGGCTTTTTTAAATTTAGCTCTCCAATAACACAAAACTATATTAATAGTTATATTCATTTTACAGATAAGAAAAGTTATTAATAGCTTGTCAGGTCACAAAATTCTTAAATGGTAAAGCCAAGATTTGAACTTAGGCAGTTCTGTCTCCAAAGGCTGATTTCATAACCATCAGAGTGTACTGCCTTTTAAAATAAAACAATACTTGCTGTCACAGAATTCATTCACTTTTGTTTCCCATGAGATAATCTTTCCCAGCCTCTTCGATCCATTTTCCAATTCTCTTATGTAGAGAAAAAGATGACATTTTCATAAACTCATCATAGCTCACTCCAGTTTCCTCAGTGACTAGGGACCAGATTGTAAGTCAGCAACTTTCTTTCTTTCTTTTCTTTTTTTTTTTGAAATCAAAATGCTTTGGATTTAATGTAAAATCTCCAACCCTCTAGTACCCTCAAAATAATACAAACATGCCTAAGTTCAAATTTGTTTTGCTTGTCAGTGCCAACCTTCGTAGGGAGGTTGGGAAAGCTCTGTGAATAAATGACTATTCTCACCATTCTTTACAGTTTTTTTTAGTGTTAGGAGAATGGTTAGTCTTATGGATGACTGATGACAGTTGATGTGGGATCTTTATCATATGGGAATTGCCTGACCAATGTTCTAGGACTATATCACAAACAAACAAAAACACAAGCATAGTCCCTTTTATATTATCCTCCACCACCACCTCCAAAAAAAAGTGGGTGATAGCATTTTAAGGCTATGGACCATTTATCTCAACAAACTCATCCTTTATACAAAGCATATCTTGATAGGCTGATCAGAAGCTCTCTGTCCAGTCCAGAAATTGCTTCTTTCCAAGAACTTGCGAGAGCAGCGCATCTCTGGAGTAGTTTGTGCTCAGTTATAACTTCCCAGCATCTCATTGTCTTATACCCAACACACTCAACATGTAAATATTCACTGATCTGAATCACATTTTGCATCTTAGGAAAAGTATTCTGGAAGCATCATGGCCTATGTAGTGTAAGGCTAAAGGTGGTTCATAGCAGGAATAACCAAAAGAATATAATAAATCATATTTATAGTATTCTCTACTAAAAAAGGGCAAATATCTGTTATTCTAAAATGACATCCTTAAATTAAATTTTCAACACATGAAACATAGTATGCTTATTGGCTGAAGTCTGTGTGTTGTAAGAACTCAATCTCCCACATTCTTATAAAAACTGAAACACATTTCCTTTTTCAGAGACATTAGTAGTTTTACTGACAGAAACAAGTACATAACCCAGTGTTATCTTTTGTTTTTGCCAATGGAGAAACTTGGAATCAAATTTATCAGTCAATTTATAATCTGTGAAGGTTGGTATAGCTCTTTGTCCCACAATTTTTTATTTTTCCAAAACTAATTTCAACTGTCCTGTTTTACGTGTGTTTGAAAGTTGTAAGCCACTTCAAATATGTTTTAGAAGTTTTAATATGAATCATAACTGCAAATGACTAACCCTGACTGAAGAAGCATAAATAGATGTCTGATTAATGTGCTAATCAACCTCCTCCAATATACATTAGTCCTAGAGGACAATAAAGCCCTCTGGTCATGATTTTCAATATGGAGTATTCATTCATATTTCAGGTTGCTGGAAAATGACAGAAGATTAATGCATAATGCATGCACACACACTCTCTCCCACCTGTTGCAAAAGTTATATGAAATTCATTAGTTACTTTCCTTGAATACATCCAAACAGATGAACAAGATTTTGAAAACCACCTTATTTCTCACTCTCAAGAAGAAATATTTACAAGGACTTAAAGTTTCCTGTGTAAATAACTACCCAAATACAGAACAAATTGAGAGGATGCAGGTCAAACACAGCTGAGCTCCACTCAGCTCACATTAGACAAATCTTGACTACTAAGCTGTTTTCTTAACATATGAGTTTCTGCAGGATGTGATAAGATTGACTGAGCCCCATAGTAATCTCATAAGCCGCTAATCAAAAACATGGTCCTATATTTTAAAACCCTCAAAAGTGGTCTTAGGGTAACAGAAGCACCTCAGCCACTGAAATAAGATCCTATTAGAAGAAAAATTACTTGCACAGCAAATCCTTTAACAGTTCAGCAAACAATAAATAGAAGATATTGTTAAAAATCTACTACTCCTCATGACTATTCCATTGGCTCCTTCAACTATAGTTAAAGTACATAAAAATAATTAGTTGTCATAAAACGTTGACTACATGGTATACTTCTCATGAAAGAACACTGGTCCGATGCAAGTGTGATGCCCTTGAGCTGGCACGCAGTAGATCCTGCTGTCACTCTGGCGGCACAATGATGATGAGCAGCACATTCAGGTCTCCTGAAATCAGTCCAAGAAAGCGATGACCAGAGTTGAAGATACAGTGCAGACGGGTAGGCCTAATGCTGGCACCTTCACCCAGTATACTCAAAGAGCCCTTACTAACCTAGGCTGAACGCATCTGCAAATACTAATGTAACACTGACGTGCATATAGTCAGGTGAATGTTAGATATCACCACCTTTACTATTTATATATTGTACTAGCCCCCCTAAAGGTTAGTCTTCTGAGAGCATAGTTAAAATGCACATTCCTCATTGCTTTTCCCTGTTAAATACAGGCTTTTCTATGGAAGTAAATAGAATATTAGGGTAACGTATTTTTCCTAATATCTAAATTAGTCATCAAAGTTCTAAACACAAGAAAAGGGCCCAGCCAGAGCCACATATTAGATATATTCACACTGGTCTAAGAAAACTAAATAAATAAATTAGCTTGAGTAAATTAAGAGGGCACATTCAGAACAGAATTGTAGCTTTTGGCCAGCAACATGTAAAGCAAAGGCAAAAGTCTGTCAAGATTAAGGCAGGGGTGTGTGTGTGTGTGTGTGTGTGTGTGTGTGTATGTGTGTATATATATATATATATATATATATGTATATTACAATGTGTTTGCTTTTTCCCCAAGTTTATTTAGTATTTACTTTGATGGCATTTAAAGTGCATTGCCAAGCCACAACACAAGTTTTCTAATTTAAAAAAAAAATAGATGTCATAGAAAGTTTCTCTTGATTTAGAGTCAGCCTCATACCAATTAATGGTATTTTCTCTTGTCTTTGCACACTTTGGTATTAGAGACTACTGCCACAGTCATATGACTTTGGACACAAAGCACAATGTCAGTCAGGGTGACAGCCATTGTAAGGAATCGCTTTCTTCTTCCGCTGGAGTCAATTTAAGTGTTGTCAGTTTCCAAGGAGGAAGCTCAGGGCTTTGACAAAGATTGTCATCCATCTTTTCCATCATGGTGGATTCCTTATTTACAAGTAGTGTGAGTTTCTGCAGATTTGCTTCTACTGTTTCTTGTCCGACAGGAGCAATGCCTCCAGTCTAATGCACTTAGTTTTCAAATAGTGGAATCCTGGCAGTATAGCTCACCTAAATCTGTCTGCTACTGACTTCTGTTCACACAGGGACATGCTCCGAGACTACGGCTAAAATAACTGTTTAGGATGTCATCCAAAAATCAGTGCAGGTCGGAGAGCTGTTTCTCGTGTCCCTGTAACTGACCTTAAGGGAGTGTACTTTATAAAGAGGTTCAAGTAAAGCAAACACACAGGCACGCAAGGTAGAAGGTGTATCTCAAAAAAAAAAAAAAAAAAGGAAGAAAGGAAAAGAAAACAACCCCAAACTGAAACGATCCCAGTCTGTTTGACAGAGGATTTGGGTGAACTTGGCATCTCTGGATACCTGTGCTTCCTCTTTCAGAGAGCGTACAGGGGAGACTCCACTCGGGTCGGGAAAATCCTGGTCAGTACTCCCTTAGACATTCTTCTAGGAAGGGTCAAACTCAAGGCACAGGGAATTTGTGAAGCAAACAATGACTTTGTCACAGTCAGTAATGGTCACTCTCCACCCAAAATGCGAAAAGCACTGCAGAAAGATGCTTCTCTTCAAGGAGAGCAGTGTAAGCCTGTGTATCTGCCCCTTGCTTTGCTGAAAATTCATAATCAGCATTATATTTCTGTTTTCATAAAAAGTTTAGTATTTTTGCTGCTTGAGAAACAATGTTGTCATCAATTGTCAAAATTGGTACATCTCTTGATCCTGTCTCTGTGTTATCTATGACCTTGACTTTCAATATTAACACCTGGAGTATTACCATTGAGAAAATTTGGCATAAGCCATTATTACCAAGGACTTACGGTATACTGATGGGAAAGTCAGCAACTTTCTAACTAGCCCAGATTTTTAAGGCTTAGGGGCATTAGGATATTATTTTAATAACATGCTCCTAAAGCCAGCAGTTATAGTTGGAAGAACAATATTGTAGAGCTTAAACAAAACCAAGGCTCCAGTCTGATCTTTGCAGCCATCCTTCTGGACTATACCCTGCCCCGTCCCCCTCCACATACACCCCCACTCCCACCACAGAGGGACCCAAGAGAATTGCGCTTTGCAATTGCAGGCTTTTGACTTGCCAGTGAAGATCCTGATGATAATGACATCAATGCCACATTTATCATTTCTTGAGTACTATCTGCCAGGCCCTGAACTAGATGCTTTATGCGATCTAATCTTTAGCATAACCACTACACAGATGAGAATACTGAAAGTAGAAGTTGATAATTTTCTCCACGTTCCACAACAGGCAGAGCCAGAATTGGAACCCAGACCTGTCTGATTCAGTGCCCATGCTCTTAATTGGGAGCTCATTCAGTGCTTGTCACACAAACACACACACACAGAACTGTCGTTCTCCCAAGAGGCCTCGCTCCTATACTGAAGTCTGTGCTGTGAATGACTATAACCTTCCTTATTATACTTCACCTTATTGCATTTTTTCTTATGAAAATAATCTAACATTATCAGCAAATCAAAGGAAGGGATAAATGAAAAACTGGAATGACAATCACAAGAATTTGAAAATTTCACTGACATGGTTTGAATATGACCTCGTCTGAATATAATCATCTTCGTCGACTACATCTCAGTTTCATTATTCTATCTGCTGGTAGGATCAACCACTTAATTTTTTTCATTTTTAGGTTTATTAAAGGCATGTAATATTTATTTATAATTATATTTTTCATTTTCTGAATATAATCGATTATATACTTTTCTTTGCATAATTTTATCATTTGGCAATATAAACCTATTAAACCTTGTGTTTTATTTTCTCCTATTTTGCTTCATAGAAATGTCTACCTCCTATTGCTATGTATTTTATGTTATTTTAACTTAAAATGGGATCCTAACTTTTAAAAACACATCCTTCTTTCCTTCTTTTGGGAAATTTCTATTGTGATGAATGATTGTGTTGTGATGAATTTTTAAAGATTGACCTTCTGATGTGACTCATGAACCAAATCCAGTAAAAAAAAAATCCCCTAACCCAGTAATTCTGTTAAATTTCACCAGGATTTCCAAACTGGAAGATTTTTATTGAGGTACTGCATTTTTGCAAAGAAAATGGTAAATTTCACTAGGCATTTGTATCACAGTAAAGTTGCCTAAAAATCTAATTAATAGCCTTCCTCATATGTACTGTTTCCTTTTCAACAAGGGATGATTTTAAAAAATATCTTCATACCTAAAGCTATTTTTCTACCTATGCCCCATGCCATTCTGAGTTATTGATGACTTTTGATTTTATTTTGTAGTAGATTCAGTAATATCTGTCATCAAAAGTTCAGAAACAATAGGATAAACAACAAGGCACCACTTGCCCTCACATTGGATTAGAACTGCAGTAGAGATGCATTAGCTAAGCTTAGGTGAGGGGTGCTCACGGGCCAGGGTCACCTTCGTGGGTACTTTCTTTCAAGCCTGGAAAACGCTTTACAGACAACAAGTAAATCCTGCAGGGTTTCTAACCAGTTTCTCATGATCTGTACTTCTCTGTTCCCCATTCTTCCTTTCCTTTCTTCCTGAAATGTTAAAAAATAAAATGACAAGAAGGAAATCATCCTATTTTAAGGAAAAATGGAAGTGCTCTTGCCTAAAGAAGATATTTTATTTAAAAATTAAAAAATGTATCAAAGCTAGAGAATGGTGACATTGTTGGTTTCACTTTTATTTTTTGGTAAAATTGCACAGTGATGGTAAGGAACGGGAACATGCACATTCCAAAAGCAGTAAAGGCACGTGTCCGATTTCTGTTGGTTTGAGTGGGATGAGTTCCCCTCTTCACAGTGACGGTTGGGTATCACAGCACACGTGGCTTCCTCACCACTCACACTGCCCCTCAGGGCCATTTATTTTCCTTTGAGCTGAAGGTCAAATTACCTATATTGAAATTGTTAGTCTTTTTTTTGGAAGCATGTGATGTTTCATAGAAATGAGTATATTTATTCCATATGAACTTAACAATTCCTACAACTAACCAGTAACATTTGGAGACAGTTATGACATTTTGGAATTTACTATTTCCCCAGTAGCACTCAAAGGGTCTCAGATACCGAACTATTTTAGGTAATCAGAGAAAGGCTGATGGAAATTGTGCTTCACTTAACACATGCAATAGTTCTCTAAAAATTACTCTTAAGTCATACTGTTTTCTGGCCTACAATAGCCTCCTTTATGTAGTTTAGGTAAGATTGGATGTAACTGATTGTGGTTTTAGTACTTTAGCTTTGAAACCTCCTGAAATTACTTGAGCTCCTTTGCAAAAGGAGCTTGAGAACCTTTTGTAGTCCAGCTAGGAGACTTCTCGGGAAGAGTCATCCTTGACTTGCCTTGTTTCTGTAGTACTAGGAGCATTTCAAGTGTCCAGGAATAGCTAAAACTTAGGAACATCACAGCGAACTTCCCATTGTTAAAACACTATGTATTAATGTAAAAAAGACTCCTGCTACTTAAAGCATGAAACGTGTTAATTCAGTTCTAAAGCTGTTTATGAATCCCTGTGTGTAATTGCTTCCAGGTGCCTGATGCTCCTTTCAAGCAGTGTTCTCATTAGTTAGTTCTCAGTATTCCTGAGAGGAAGAAAGGGGACAGTCGTTTGATGTTTTCTTAATGGGAAGAAGCACTTAGACACCAAGCTGATAGATCAATTGGTGAAAATTATTAAGGAAAAAAATCAACAAACTGCTGGGAAAAGAGCTTGGTCTCTGGAGTGAGGCGACCTTCTACCTCTCTCAATGTCTCAGAGTCCAGGCAAGCGTCTGGTTTACATAGCCATTCCTTTTAAACCAAAAGGGAAACAAACTTTTTTCCACGTTTAAAAAATTTTACTAAGGTCATGTGTGATCGTTGTAAAAAAAATTAAAATAGGCATCAAATGAAAATTGAAAGTCTCCTCCACCTTCCATTTATTTCTAGTACAAAGGGCTTAGAAGTTTACCAGTGATTAGTAAAGCACACTGAATTATTATGTCCTATCTTTTAGTTTTAGATTTAGCTTTTATTCAAACTATCCCTCCCCGTTATTGTCTTTACTATTATTATTTTTAACCTGTCTCCATTGTTTTTCCTTCCCAGTTTATCCCCATGCCTGTACTCTATGGAGTGTTCCTGTATATGGGGGTAGCATCCCTCAATGGCGTCCAGGTACGTTTTCTACAGTAATCTAAGGATTGTTGTATTTTCCCAGGAGTAAGGCTAGTCCAGTATGAGATGTTTAAGTAAAGTGTTAATTATTGGTCAAGTTTTAAAAGTGCATTTATTTTTTACTTTCTTTACCATTCACCTACTTTTCATTTTATGAATTAACAAACTTAGCTTGTGTTACCTGATGTTATCATACTTACCTGCTCTTAAAATAGGCTGTTAAAGGTCATTTGACCAGGAAAGTAAGACAGATCCATCTTCCTTTTTTTTTCCCTCCTTCCCTCCCTCCCTCCCTTTCTTTCTCTCTTTCTTTTCTTCTTTCTTTATTTTTGTCTCAGAAAGGAAAGCAGCCCTTTCATTGTGCTGTTCGAGATGCTACTTATCCACCTGTCTTGACCCCACACTAAGAGCAGGCTATTCTTATTTGATGTGCTTTTCACATGACTGAGTTCAATGATCAAAAGTTTTGAACCAGTAAAAAAATAAAGTCAGTGTGGTAAATGTGTGACTTCTGTTGAAATTTTCAGCTATTCACAACTTTGGTAAAACTGGCCCCTTTTATAAAAATCACTAGGGAAAACTTTGTAAGGGACTTTGTCTTTCAATTGAGTTTTAATTTAATTGGCAGGAGGAAACTGGAAGTGCTTCTGCCGCTTTCTGGCACCTCGTTAATTGTAGCCTTATTTAGCGCTTAGTGATGTTTTAATGGGAAAAGACTGCATGTTCTGTGAACATCCTCAGAATTTATTTAAACCCCTCCATAATAGTTCTTACTTTCATTTATTGAATTTAGATTAATTTGGTTTTAGAGTCAAATGGAGCTGGGCAAGTGGCCAGACTCCCCAAAAGAGAAAAGGCCACTTCATTTTTCCTTATTTAGGGCCATTGGGTAGAGTTCCTCATTATTTGGGTATTTGTTACAAAATACAAGGTGGTTCTTCATGGGTTGGACTAGATGAATATGAATGTGGGTTTATTTGTGCCCAGAAAACTTTTGGAAAGATAAACATATAAAAATATTTCATTTGTACCTGGTATTGTAAATATTCTTTATTATTCTAAGTGGAAAAATATGAAATTAATATGACCTTCAGAGTAATAGTTCTTAATTTTGTTTAGCTTTAATGTGTCCATCTAGGTAAGAAGTTTGATTTTATGCATTCTAGGTGCTTATTTGATGGTTAGAGCTTAGTTCATGTTTATTCACTAGAAGAGAAAAGTCAATTTCATAAAGATGGGAAGAATCCTTGGCTAAAGGGAAAGTTAGTAGGTTTTTAAAATTCTGTGGTGCTGTTGAATCTATTGCCTTTTCTGTTTTCCTTACTTTTCTCTTGATTCTTCCTCTTTTAGAACTTTGGCAAAATTTGATTTAGCAAGAAATTTTGTAACCCAATCTTTGTAAGCAGCAAGGCCCCCAACCCATTAAAAATAGCCGTGGAGGAATGAAGAAAACACTTTAGCTAGGAAATCACTTTGGAGATCATTGTCTGTGGTTGTCTACTTTCACGCATCTCCTTTCTCTCCAGAAATAAAGTGGGGGTATTACTTCAGAGTTCTTACTACATAATTTAATTCAGCAGCTATGTACTGAGCCTCTTTCATCTGAAAGATTCTATGATAGGTACCAAAATACCATCCTTAACATCATCAATAATGTAAGCCCCACAGTTACTCTTTGAAGCACAGCACCTGGCACATAGGTGCTCAGCAGTCGCTTTAATACCTCTTCATGCACAGCAGTGTGAGAGCCTCTCTGGGACTCAAATATCTAGTCGTTAACACTCTGAAACTCAATATTCATCTGGCTTTTCTCTTAAAAGAGGGTAATGCATTACTGAATGTATTAGTTAAGGGATGCCATAGACAATGTGGAATTTATGAAAATACCAATGCGTTCCCGTTTTCAAGTTGTCTACTTCTTTATATCCCTGAAACACCCCTGACATGGAGATGATGCACAGCTGCATCTCCTGCTCTTGCAAATGAGACGGCAAAGCTGGAGCGACATGCACGAGTTAGGTGTCTTACTTCATTGTGTCGTGATTAAAAGAGTCACGAGATCACCTCTCCTAAGACTCAGAGAGTATAAATAGAAAGCAGGAGGTGAGCATCTAGAATTTGTACTTTGCTTTGTGACTTTATTCTTGGTGGCCACTTTGTCTCATATATTCGTATAACATTCCTGCGAAGTAATAATGAAAGTCACAAGTCATACAGTGTCTAACTGCGATAGACCAAATTTCTACACTCCATGAACACTGTCCTCTGAAAAAGATACTGCTCGCCCAAATTGCAGAGTATAACTCACTAGCGGATTGTTGGGCATAATGGAAATGACTTTGTGTATCAGCTCTTGAAGTAATGCAGTTGCACTCTCGCCCCCTTTCCTCCCCAGTTCATGGATCGTCTGAAGCTGCTTCTGATGCCTCTGAAGCATCAGCCTGACTTTATCTACCTGCGCCACGTCCCTCTGCGCAGAGTCCACCTGTTCACTTTCCTGCAGGTGCTGTGTCTAGCCCTGCTCTGGATTCTCAAGTCTACTGTGGCTGCTATCATTTTTCCAGTCATGGTAAGGACTCCTTTTATTAACCTACCCATGAGGTCATACCCATGTCATGCGGTTATTGTAATATGGAAGACAGTTGTCTTTTATGTGTGATTCCAATTTTTTCCAGCTTTGACCAAATCACTTTGATTTGCTCAATTGTAACTTAAGGCTCCTATGTGTGTGATGTCTACACTGGACCTCAGAGTCAGACTAAGCTGAGTTTAGGTGCCAGTCCTGATTCGTGCTGGTGAACCTCCCTGAGCTGTCATTAACTTATCAGTAAAATGGAGAATGCATCATTATTGTTATTCTGAGCATTAGTAATGAATATCAAATATATAACATAATGCCTGGCACATAGCAGACACCAGTACCTGTTGATTATTTTTAAAATACTGTTGTACAACAGAATCAGTCTAACAAAGTATGACATGTTCAAATAACAATGAACAAATTGGGCAACTTAGGAAAGTTAGAATTAGAAGGAATGGAGTGAGTTTAGTTTTTGAAGTTCTTGCTAGTGTGTGGCATGCAAAGTTTAAGTCTGGGCTCTTTACCGTTGTTGCTATGAAACGAGGAGAAACACGGTAAAATAACTGATATTCCCCTTCGAGTCACAAGTGAAAGAAAGAAAAGAAGCAAATGCCAGCTCTGTACTTGGTTTCAGGGTTGAATTTTATCCTTTCTCGTAGCTTTCCATTCCTTGTAAGAACAGGCACACGCATACCCTTGAACCAAGTCACAAGGCCGGCCTCATGTCTGCTCTGTCGCCCTGTGGCTTTGAAAACAGAATTTTCATGCATAAACCATATTTGATTTTTTTTTATAAAAATTCTCTTAGCCAGGATTCTTATTTTGCTTTAGGGGTATTTGTAGTTTATAATTGTTTTCCCTCTAGGGAAGCAGGAAAAATGGTATAAAGTACTAGTGATATTTGTAGAGTCAGATATATTTTCTTGATGATCCCTTATATCTTTTTTCTTTTTTTGTTTTTATTTTATTTTTAAAAATTATTTCAGTTATAGTTTACATTCAGTATTATTGTGTATTGATTTCAGGTGTATAGTATAGTGGTTAGACAGTTATATACTTTATGAACTATTCCCTGTGATATTTCTAGTACCCACCTGGCATCGTGCATAGTTATTATAATATTATTGATTGAATATATTTCCTATGCTGTACTTTACATCCCCATGACTATTTTGTAACTACCAATCTGTACTTCCTAATTCCTTCCCCTTTTCACCCAGTCCCCCAACCCCTCTCTTAAACTCTGCTAACTTACTGGAAGACACACTGCGTGTGAGAAATGACTTTCATTTGCCTATTGGTGTGATCTACCTATTTATTAGTTTTGCTAAAGCTAGGGAAAAAAAGTTAGACTGGTAAATTTGAAATATATCCAGTAAATCACTTATTACTTGTGCTAAATAATAAAAAAAGTTTTACCTTTATGAAGTATTTTTTATCTTTTGACGGTTTTTATTTGATCACAAAACAATCGTGTAATGTCAGTAGGGCAGTGTTATTGATTTCTCTAGGAAATGAAGAAACTGATATCTGGAGAGGACATAGATAAAAACAACTGTTTATTGGAAGCAGACTCATGACCCTCGTATCCTAGTGCATACAGATTTTACTGTTGAGCAAGGACATCTTTACAGTACCTTCAGAAGTTGATCTTCAAGAACTATTTATAGAATCAAAGATAGGGACTTTAAGAATACTGATTTTAGAGGCAGACAGCTGGGCCCCTTCATACTCTTCCTTTTTCTGGCTTAGTGATCTTAGATGACAGACTTACGTCTCTAAGCTTCAGTTTCCTCAGCTGTGAAATGGAGATCTTGGTGTCTACTCTTTGGGTCTGTTGTGGGCATAAATAAGAAAATACTGCCTAAGACTTTTAGTATAGCATCTAAAACAGGGTAAGTATTCAGTTAATGGTAGTTTTTGAAGTAACCCAGTAGCTTAAATGGTCTATGTGTATTCAACTACTTGCCTCATTATTAATACTTTGAAGATGTCTTAGTGTGCTGTATGTTGCACAGATTTTCTTGATTTTTCAAAACCTTGGATGTTTTAATTTTGAATAATTAGAAATCAAATGCAGGCTGTTTGGTCATTTAACTTTTTAGTTAATTTATTTAAAAGCAGACATGGAAGAAAATAGTTTAAAAACTAATCCTTTCACATTGAAGTTCTAAGTGAATTTGACTGCACGTTTTGGTGAACAAAACAAAGTGAGTTTCAATGAAAACTTTTATGAATCAACTTTCTCCCTGAAGAAAGTGTTTGTGGTCCACTTAATATAAGCCCATGTCAGCAAGCTGAGTTCCATCACCCTCCAGCCTCATGCAGAATAGGTTTCAACTGCCTTTGACAGGATAATATCTATACTGTGATGGCTTCATCTGACTTGGTTTCTTTCATATGTTTTATATGTGTTCCTCCAGATTTTGGCACTTGTAGCTGTCAGAAAAGGCATGGACTACCTCTTCTCCCAGCACGACCTCAGCTTCCTCGATGACGTCATTCCAGAAAAGGACAAGAAAAAGAAGGAAGATGAGAAGAAAAAGAAAAAGAAGAAAGGGAGTCTGGACAGTGACAATGACGATGTAAGGCACTTTCCAAAATTCCAAAGTAAAGCTAGTTAAAACAACAAATGTGAAACATCGAATTTTTTTATCCCTTTTGTGAGAGGTGTGGCTGAGTTCCAACAATGCTTGCCTGGCCACATTACATGTTAGTCATCACCAACTTTGCCCTTTATTTTCTCTCTTTGTGTGTTTTTTTTTGGGGGGGGGGTATTTTCTGGAACCCTTTTTTAACTATTGATACACTGAAAATGTTAACATGACTTATAAAACCCAACAAAAAAGCCCATCACGTCTAAAGAACTCCAATCTCTAATCTCATAGATAAAATTGTTTGCTTAGTAATTCTATAAAATGTATTTGATTTGCTAGTGACACTCCAGGATTTAAATGTGAGATACCTCAGTTTTATGTAATGTTAAGGCTAATGTGTACAAATGCAGGTAACCTCGCCTCCTATGATCTACGTTTGAGTAGGCTCTCAACCAAAGTTCTCTGGTATTGTACTTACCTTTGCATTGGGGCTTTGACATGATTTTGGATTATTTCTCTGTAACCCTTCAATAATGCAAGGGAATTGGAGTTTAGTTTCTTTTTACAAAATTGTGGTACTTAATCTCAGAGTCTAGATGATCCTCCAGCAATTGGGTGGTTAACTTGAAAAATAAAATGCCCATTTTTTTTTTTCTTTAGGAGACCATGTCACAGAAATACACGTGCTCCAATAGGAGTCTGTAATTAGTGCTAGGAAAAAGGTGAGGTTTGTGTAACACACACACACACACACACACACACACACACACACACACAGGTTATCCCAGTAGCCTTTTGAAAGGACTGTCAAAATGACATTTTTTATGTGAAGACTTGTTCTGGATTTTTTTACATAGTGCAGTATCCCCATTCCCATCCTGAAGTGGGAATGTAGTTCATTTTTGGTGTGTTTTCTATAATTGATCATTGTGATTAATCTTGCATACTTGTCCTTCCTTGCCATAACTGCTATTTATGGCTATTTATAGTAAATATTTTTGTTCCTACTTTACAGATGAGGAAGTTTACACTAAGAAACGTTAAGTCATTTTTCTAAGTGTACACAGTACAACAAACTCATAAATATTTGCTGATTGGGAATCCAGCTATGAAAAGCTTTCCAACTGGTCCAATTTGTATTGATTTCCATTTGGTGCGGTTCTCATTTTAATTGACTCAATCCCATCAGCTCCGAAGAGAGGAAAACAAATATGAGGTAGAATGATAGTGTAGAATTTGAAAAGCCAGCAAAGTGGGAATGATTAGATCTAAGGCTTTTCCCTTTAGTCAATGTAAGCGATAACACGATCAGCTTAATCAATTCTGGAAGGTAGAGAGGACTGTATAGTACACCTTTCTTAAAACTGTTATAAATTTCTTTCACAGTCTGACTGCCCATACTCAGAAAAAGTTCCAAGTATAAAAATTCCAATGGACATCATGGAACAGCAACCTTTCCTAAGTGATAGCAAACCTTCCGACAGTGAGTAGAACTAACCTCTTGCTTGCCTGCCTTAATATGATTTGCACTTGCAGAGAAAAACAAAACTTTAGAACTATCATTTACATTAACTTTTCCTGTATTTTCTTTTTTCCTCTGTGAAGATTTATACTTAATTATTTTTAAAAACTTCACTTTTTACATTCTCTGAGCTTCCCTTTTCTTCCTTTTACCCATACCCTTTTACGATTTTTGTTTAGTAGTCTTTTCTCTGATCCAAGTTATCACCAGTTTCCTTCAGTTGCTAAACTCATAACCCTATTTTCATTGATTCTTCCTTTTTCGGCTGACATTTAGAATTGCAGCTTACAGTACTACCTCACTGTCTGTTACTGTTTGTCTTCCTTAGGATTCAGCCAGTTACCAGATCAGCTCAAAAGAGAAATTGCAACATGCTCTCTCAATGATCACTGAATCAATTGTTAATATTGAGAATTTGCAATAATGTGTTATTTTAAACTTAATTGGCAATCATAAAATATCAACAGAACTTTTTAGGCGTAACTTGTAAGATTTGTGCATTTTCTTCCTAATTTCTTCATTCCCCCTCTGCTATTTCAAAACCAGCTTTGTAACTGCACTGTTCCCCCCAACCCTGAGGTAGGAGCTTGATGGCTGAGGTATAATGACTCCCAAATGTCACCTTTTCTTTGGTAATTAATGGGCCCCTTGAAAAGAGGAAAACATCCATTGTAACACTGGTGAGTGTAACTCAAGCTTCTCCAACAGTGAGGAGCAATTGCCTCCAAACTAACTTTCATTCTGAGTTCTCATTTGAAGAAAATGTGTTGTTGTAGGTCCAGATGCACTTCAAAGTCGACTGATCTGCTAGAGGAAGAAAGACATTTGAGACATTCTTACTTCTCTCTGACAATGCCACTTCCACTTCCATAATAGCTTACCAGAAAAAGTTTCAAATGAATAACTATTTATGAAAAATACATATATGTTATTTACTGCTGTGTAGCAAATTACTACACAATTCAGCAGCTGAAAACAACAAACATGTATCTTCTAATGCAGTTTTCCTGATATTCTGAAATTTAGGAGTGGCTGATTTTGGTGGTTCCGGGTCTGGGTGTCTCATGAGATTGCAGTCAAGCTCTCGGCTGGCGCTGAGTCTAGAGACTTGACTGGAGCTGGGACCTGCTTCCAAACTCACAAGGCAGTTGGCAGGAAGTTTCAGTTCCTTCGCCTGTGGGCATCTCCACAGGGCTGCCCAGGCATGACAAGGCTTCCATCAGAGCCAGTGATCATAGAGTGTGAAACCAAGACAGAAACTGCAATCTCTTACAACTGAATCTCAGAAGTAGTATATTATCCATTCTATGGGTCACACAAACCAACTCTGGTACAATGTGGGAGGTGATTATACAAGGATACGAGTACCAGGGGGTAGGGAGCATGGGGACCATCTTGGAATCTAGCCATCATATTAGATTTAAAGAATTAAAACACTCTCACCTTTAGCGTCCAATCTGCATGTGACCTATAGTTTATAACTGAGACTAGTTTCTTCTCAATTCTATCAGTGGGGTTTAGTTAAGTTTTCCTTTTTGAATTCAAGTTCCTCAACCCGTGTTCTGGCTTTATTTTTCACCTCTAAGCGTGATTCAGCTCCTAACCCTTCACTGAAGAGAACAGCGGTGGCTCTTCCTAGAATACCTACAGGAAAGGAAACAGTGGTGTGGGCGTCATCACGCTGCTTGGATTCTAGCCCTCACACAACGTTTGTTGAACTTGTCTAAACTTGCCTTTCTTACTCTTCCCAATTGTGAAAGATACATCGGTTTTTGTGGAGGTTTTGATTTTCACTCTAGTTTTCATATTACCAAAGACGACTCTTTATGATTACCAAAGATTCTTTTTTTTCCAGGAGAAAGATCACCAACATTCCTTGAACGCCACACATCATGCTGATAAAATTCCTTTTCTTCAGTCACTCGGTATGCCAAGGTAAAGAACAGCCCAGTGTTTTCACTTACATTGTTCCGTGGGATGATTGCCCCACGGAAACGGAGTCGGTGGTGGGTTATTGGCAGAACACCTTGTTCTCCTTCCTCTCTGCTATTTATCTTAAATAGATTGCCCAATCGTCAAACCTTGCCCCAGTTTTCATTGGTAGAAGGTTGTCTGAGACATACTCTACTTACTCTCAGAAATACTGAGATCTTTCAGTATCATTTAGATGAAGCTCAGCATCGATGTCAGCTCTTAGTATTTCCATCTTATTTCCAATTTAAGAGGGAGTTTCCTGCTTCTTAACATGGCTGTAGAGATGTCAGATCCTCCACTTGCTTATCAAAAAAGTGAACTCCCGAAATACTTTCTTCATGTTTTTTTATCTTTTAAATCTAGATATGAGAGCTTATAACATTTTTACTTGAATATCTCGACTGTATTGCTGCCTTCATCCCATTTAAAATGTTTGTTTTTAATACAAAGAGAGAAGATATGTATTTCAAGAGAAGAAAGGCACATTTGGCTTCTGTACAGTGCTTTGGACAGAGGATAAAGGAACTCTGATTTACTTACTGTTTCCTTTCTTTTCTCTTTACTCTAGTCCTTCTAGAACGCCAGGAAAAGTTGTGCCTCAAATCAGAATAGAGCTTGAGCCTGAAGACAATGATTATTTCTGGAGGAACAAGGGAACAGAAACTACATTGTAACCTGTTTGTCTTTCTTCACACTAACAACTGTTATTGTTCATGTTCCTGTTTTTGGTCTGGCTGTTTATTTTTTAATTTTTTGTTTTGGTTTTTGACCATTGGCCGAATAATACAGTGCTCTCTCTGCTTCTCTCTTGCAAAGGTAAAATTAAGACAACAGTGCACCATTCCTTAAAAACAACATCTGACGAGTCCCCTTTTTGTTCTTGTACTTTCAGATGTGTCCTCTGACAACCAAATTCCTCTGTCACGCAAGACACGCACAGACCCTCCTTTTCCTTTTTAAGCAGAGGGCAAAAGTATTAAGGATTTTATAACACCTTTTATTCAGACATTGAAGGAACTTACCACTTCAGCTGTGGGGCTGTGCTTCTTGGCTTGTCACTCTGCCTAGTAAAACAAACCTGGACTTCAGGCAGTTTCTTCTTGCTTATAGAGCTCTCCGGAACTGGCAACGCGCTGCTATTCCAACTTGCTCTTGCTTATGAGCCCTAACCCTAGAGTTATCAAGAGAAGAAAAACTAATGGTACTTTATTTCCTGTAGAGAAACTATTGCCATCATTGTAGCAAGTACTGGAATGTCCCTTTTTCCTATGCAACTTTTTTTAACCCTTTAATGAACTTCTCTGTTGAGTACATTTGAAGAATATTTTTCTTCCAAGATTTTGTTGTTTAAATTATGGGGCCTAACCTGCAACTTATTTTTTGTCAATTTTTTAAACTTTTTTTTAATTACTGTAAAGAAAAATGAATTTTTTCCTGCAGCAGGAAACATAGTTTTGAGTAGTTCTACCTCTTATTTGTAGCTGCCAGGCTTTCTGTAAAAATTGTATTGTATATAATGTGATTTTTACACACATAAACACAAATACACAATCTTTAGGGTAAGCCAGAGGGCTAGATCAGATGAAAAACACTGCGTTTCTAAGCATCCATTTTTCTCTTTCTTTAAAAGAAATTTATCTGTTCTATGAAGGAGACTGGGGAAGAAGGGAGAAACTCGTACATGATGGAAATAACTAATGTTTTGATAATAGTAGTACCCAGGCATAGATGCTCATTGTATTACCATGTCAATGTCCTATGCAGTATTGTTAGATACATTTTTTCATCTTGAAATGTTTGTGTGTTTGTACACGTACTCTGTGTGTGGCTGGCGCACACATGTGCAGCATAGGGACAGAATGATGGTGGGCGAAGGGCCGAGTTACACAACCTCTCGTGTCAGTTTTCATAAAAGCCAAACCACACATGAGAAACCCGTCAGAGCCCCGGGAGATTTACTGTTGTGCAAATGAGGGTGAATATACTTTATTATTCTGGTATCAGTAACCATCAGTATAAATAGCCCATGTTTATAATATAAAATCCATAGAAATATCAATAGAGTATTTTCACATCTATAAAGTGCTTAGGGCACTACAGATGGATCTGCAGAGGTATATGTATATACATTTTAATAGACTCACACATTTGTTAGGATAGAAAGGCAATTATTCCTTGTGATTGGGAGGTTTAGAATATGTATGTGTTAGTCATTAATAATTTGAAAATTAGAAAAAAATCTTAACTAAATTATAATGTTATTTAAATATAATGTTTTAATAGGTTGAATTATGTGTTATGAATGTGCATTAATAGCATTTAAATATTGGATTCAATTTTGGATTTACACAACGATATTCCGTGATATACCCTAACTGAAACAGATGGTTGGGAGGGTACAGAAACAGGATGAAGCCGCCTGTTTTGGTTTCATCGTATATATATGTTGACTCCTACTAATTCTATGTTAATTAAGTTATAATTCTATTCTCTTAAAATTTTGACCATAAAAGATTTATTCTGAACTAGCTGTTACTTTTTTAGTATCTAATAATCTTAAGACTTTCAATTTTATACAAATTAGACATAAGTGACCTGAAATTTTTTCATTCAAAGGAAGGTGGCAAATTACCTGTTATTTGTTAAAACCTCGCATGCCAAATTATGGCATCATGTTTATATTTACAGCCATCCTTGAAGTGATTACTCTATATTATCTAGTTTTTTAATTACCCTAAAATAAAATAAGAAACTTTTCTCTTTTTTTTTAACTGATGGGAGCATCAATTATATGTTTAAAAACCATGCATAATATGTTGAGCCTAACCTATTGTTAAATTAGTGACATTTTTGTTCAGTTTTATAAATTCTCTAGATAAAATAATTTAATTTTTGATCATGAATCAAATATTTGAAGATTCATGCCACTTCCCATTCCTTTCAAAGAACTCCTGAAACGACTTAACTCAGTATTTCTGCCTTGGAGCAGATATGAAGGCTAACTGCACCTCTGTTTATGGTCCATATGCAGTGGCAGGTTGATACTCACAATGTAAATGCTGAATAGTACATTACGTTAGCTAAAAGGATCAGTTAGTAGTATCAGATCTTTTCAATGTTTTGGAACCCAGGGAAGTATTTTAAAATTCGTAACTTTCCGAGGAATAGAAGCAGTTAACAAACAAAACCAGAGGCCTACACAGCAGAGTCACCAAATGATCTCTATTTTCATGGAAATTATGTATTATTTAAGGAGTAACCAGATTGTGTGGTTTTGTTTCTGTGTAAACTGGACACGCAGAATACGCTAGTAAAATTTCAGTGTTCCTCCCTGATGTGAATGTGGAGAGAAAAATGTAAGTTGTTAGAAGTAAAGAACAAGTGTACACTGAGACGTGCTAACCGGAAGCATACTCGTCTAGACTTCTTGTGGAGGAAAGGTCACTGGGTCAAGAGTCTGCCTTAAGGGAGCAAAGAAAAAAAAAGTCTCTGGTTTTGCATTTGAAAGAAAATCCCCTGGAGGCACTGTTTTCCTTGATAAAAGTCACTCTTCCCTACTGGGTAAAACTAGGACTTGGAACCCTAATACCTTTATGTGCCATAGGCAGTACTGTTCCTGAAGGTTCTTCCAGTCAAGCTGTGGAGTGGGGGTAGGGGTGGAGGCTTAAAGAAATAGAGGAAAAAACCCTCCCTAATCGGCCCCCACCTCAAAAATGAAGGAGAGGGAGTAATGTCTGCCTTCAGCAGTTCAGCTGTGTCTATTTTATGCACTGCACCAACACACATAGAGTAAATCTCTTATCAGCTCTATACTGGTGTTTGATACAGTGAACGATTGTCTTCCAAGTTTTGGTTCTTTTTTTTTTAACTATGTTAAAGTACTTGAATTGTATTGACTGCTGACTATCTTTAAAAAAAAACAGAACTATTTGAGTTGTATTACAGAGGTTGGCATTGTTCAGGGATGGGACAAAGCTTTCTTCAATCCTTTTCTTCATACCACTTAACGATTTTGGTGCAGGAACATGAGATTTTCTTATTTATTCCACATTTCACAGCTGCTCTTCACAGCATGAGCACAAAGCCCAGTGGCACCAAGTGGTTGAATACAATCAAATGATATTTTACGGCACTTGACTCTCTGAAGGGCCCGGGAAGTTTTCAGGGGATGATTTCACTGAGCTTCATTGCAGCCTGAAATACAGTTTTGTGATAAGTGCAAACATCGATTTGTGTTTGACCAGACATTTGGATGTGTCCTATTTCTTGGCTCATTTCTTTGTGTTCTGTGGGTACATACAACAATCCTGAATTCTATTTCCTAGGCAAATGTTGCAACTCAGGGCTAATGTCATCCAGTGAAACTTTTAGAGCCGGAAGTGACTTTGTCCCATTCCCACAATGTGAAAAGAGTGAATAGTTGCCTCTTTTTAGCCATTTTCATGGCTGGTACATATTCGTACACATTACTTTTCAGAATCAATATGCACTTTCAGATATTTTTATTCTCTTAAGTCTTTATTAACTTTGGAGAAATGATGCATCTTTTTATTTTAAATGAAGTAGATCAACATGGTGGAACAAAATGATAAAGAACAGAAAACATTTCAATATATTACTAATAATTTTTTTCCAATATAAAGCCTAAAATTCCTATAACAACATAGTATTTTACAGTTTTATGAAGCTTTCTATTGTGACTTTTATGGAATTAAGAGATGAAGAAGATGAGATATTTTAGCATTTATATTTTTCAAAATTAAATGTATACTTAAAATAAAGTAACTTTATGCATTTATGAGTGTCAAGTGCTTCTTTTTAGCTCTTCAAATAATTACTATGTGCCTATTACTTTGCTCCTTTGGGTGTCTTGGGAACACAAAGATGAGTAGGTCAGAGTCCTGCCCCCAGGTTGCTTTAATCCCCCTGGGCAAGAGGATAAAGTTGTGTGGAATTCCTCAAAGAATTGAGTTGCCAGCTAAATGATATCATAGGTCGATTGACTTGTCTAACTGCCTTAACCTTCCCTTAGTCAAACCTTTTATATAGTTTCACTTACTCAGATAAAGGAAGCTAGCCATTATATTTCTTGGTATCCATATTTCAATTTGATAAATACCAATAAAACAGCTGTTATGATGAGAGCTCTCTTAAAAATGTCCCAAGTCAGAGGTTTCTCTAATTCAAAGCATTCGCTGTCTGGCTATTGACAGTAAGATCTATTAATCTCAATAGCAAGTCAAATCAATACACCTGCTTTGGCTTAACCAAAGACAAAGACCAAGATGCAGAAAATTCATTCTCAGAGTAGTCTAAGATGGTAAAATTCCTTCACTGGGGGAGGTGGCAAAGCAACAAAGGTTGAGACACCAAAGGTCCCTTATGAATGAGACCCCTCATGGCGAACTCCCCTGAGAGCTGACATGGTTCGACAAAACAGCACGAAGTTGCCAGTTGACTGGCTACAGCAATTGGTCACAAGCCTGAGGTGAGTGCCTGTGTTTCTGTTCCACTGGATGCAGCTGCCAGGAATTCCCCAGGCTCTCCGACTGGCTACCAGATGCACCTGGGTGCGCGCACCTTCCAGAGGGTGGAGACCAGAGGGAAATGTTTTTGCTGGTTCCATTGCCAACCTCTCAGAACACAGGACAAGACAAAAGGAAAAACTGCTTCCAGTTTTTACATGAAGACCCACAGCAAAGTTTGTCTAAATAGAGGCTGGTATCCACAAGGTCGTCAGTTTGGGGGTGCAGCCTGGACAACAGGTTGATAGGACTGATGCCTATGTCCTCCCCTACGAGACGTCTTTTGTAGGACAATACAACAGAGACAAAGAAAAGAAACGACCACATAACAAAGTGAGGGTTCACCCACCAGAGAAAAATCCCTGTGAGCTGCTTATCTTCAGGGTATTGCTCACAAGCATGAAAAACCCTTTCTGAGGTGGGGGAAAGGTTCTTTCTCATGCCATTACAAGCTCGGGCAACATTCAGCAGGTGAAAAAGGTCTCCTCCTGAGGGAGATCCCTCATGTTGTAGCAGCTCCAGGGGCAGACGCCCTACCGGGACAACCCTCCTAGGGCTATCATTCCTCCTGAAGGTATATCCCTCCACATTTCATGTAGAGGCTCAACGTTCAACCCAAAGGAAGGTCTGAACCCAAGAAGCCTTCAGGGTCACGAGGCAGTGGTGTGTAGAAGCAAACGATGCAAAAAAGGCTCTGTAGATACCGACCCTGGTTCTAGGGGGTGTCGATCCACAAAGGTGAGTTCGCTTCAGGTTCCGATTTCTACACCAGACAGGATAACCTAAAAGTGAAAGGCCAGCCCTGGCTGGGTGGTCCGGTGGGTTGAAGTGTCATGCCATTCACCGAAAGGTTACAGGTTTGGTCCCTAGTCGGGGAGCACACTAGAGGCCATTGATTGATGTTTCTCTCTCTCTAAAATCAATAATTTTTTTTAAAAGGCCCAAATGAGAGGCAACAAAAGTTCATTTGAGAGCCAAATGAATTACTATCCAGGAAGCACTGATTCAGGCAGAAACCCAAATAGTGTTCCAATTAGGAGGTGAAGGCAAGAAGTATTTATGAGAAAGGGAAGGGGAACAATTACATGAATAGAAGAAAGGAATTGCTATTAGTGCAGATAAGCTAACACAGTGATGCTAATTATAAAGAATGTCTATAATTTTCAGTCTGATAGTCATAATGTCTGCTTTGCTGTTATCTTTGCGAGGAGTTATTTGGAATACAATGTTGCTTTAGGCCCAGGCCAAAGGTAATTTTGCCCAGTTTTAATATCCAAAAGGTTGGAGCAGTGAGACATGTCAGGCAGCTCCTCTGGGATGGCTGCTCAGACTCCACTGTGAAGTGGCTCCATTTATATTATTTTTCACAATACATATTGATGTATATAGTTAAATTCTCAAAGCAAAAAAAAACACTGCTATGCAAAGCACTTATTGAAAAATAAGTATTCAAATGAACAAAACCCTGGAATGGTACACCACGGAAGATGCATGTTACATTTCCTGTTGTACCTGTGAGGATTGTGTGTGATACTTATACCTCTCTAGGAAATTTCAGTTCATCTCTAAGTTACAGTCAGAGAGTGGTGGAAGATGTTGGGGACAGCACATAGAAGGAGTGAGAAAGAACCACCAATAGCAGTAAAAGGTTGCTTTGAAATAAAAGTAAGGCAGGGACAATAGTCAAAATGATCTTTCAATCCGGAAACTTAAGTAGAAGCAAGAACTCTGACATTCTTGATAGTGGTGGCAGTGGTGGTCATTATATTGGGGGCTAGGGGATGGTGTTAGATTGTCACTGAGCTGGAAGTAGCAGGAGACATACTCAGAATAGATCATCATAATGGGGAATTGAATTAATTTTTTCACATACGCACAAAGAACTCATCAAATATTGCCATACATAACAATAACTGGGTTAAGACAGGGTCACATTGTCTGCAGCATATCAATATGAAAAGGAACGTGCACCTCAGCAATTATTTGTTGTGCCACCTGCTCTGCCTAACCTACCTGAGAACAAGGAGGTAAAACACAGAAGCCTCTGTGCTGTGAAAACGTTTGTCTCAGGGTCTGGGCACCCCAGGCTGAGTGCCCCAATTCCAGGAGGAGGACTCAACTTCTCACTCAGAATCTATTTCATTCAAAATGCTTGAATTTGTTAGTCTTAGTCATCTGGATTTCTCAAAACACAGGAGATGAGAAACAACAGAAAAGATTGGTAAGGAAAGCTGACTTAGTAAGAATTAACAGCTTAGTCCTGATAGGAAAAGAGAAAATATTTCTTAAAAACTGTATAAAACATACTTAAGAAGTTGAGAATCAGGCTATTTGGTACAGAGGCAAGGATATAACAACCAGTCTTAAAGGTAAAATGTATTGATTTTATATTAATTAAAATCTATTGAATAAATGTCTCAAAAGTAAAGGGTATTGCCATTAATGCTCAAAATGGTGATAATGGGGCCACCAGAAAATACTGAACTATGTTCTATTTTTGTTTTTTTCTTTTGAATAATGTATTTTATTGATTATGCTATTGCAGTTGCCCCATTTTCCCCTTTATTCCCCTCCACCCTGCACATCCCTCCCCTTCCCTGCTGATAACCTTCCATATGATCTCCATTTCTGTGATTCCATTTCTATTCTAGTTTGCTTAGTTAGTCTTTGTTTTTGGGGTGTTTTTAGGTTCGGTCATTAATAGTTGTGAGTTTGTTGTCATTTTAATGTTCATAGTTTTGATCTTGTTCTTTTTCTTAGATAAACCCCTTTAACATTTCATGTAATAAGCGCTTAGTGATGATGAACTCCTTTAACTTGACCTTATCTGGGAAGCACTTTATCGGCCCTTCCATTCTAAATGATTGCTTTGCTGGATAGAGTAATGCTTCATGTTCTATTTTTGTTCATTCATTAATTTATGAGTGTTGAACAGGATAGTTGCTAAAGAACCAAGAAAGACATGAGCCCTAACTGTAAGTAACTCACAGTCCAGTGGAAAGAACTACATGTAGACAAAGTAGTGAAATAAAAACTTTTAGTGTTACAATACAAGTATGTGTCAGGTACAGTAGAGGCCCACATAAGGAAGTTATCATTTCCTTTTGAGTTTAAGAGGCCAAATTGTCAAAAAAGTTTCTAAGGCTACTTGCCAGTTTGGGTGAAAAACATTTTGCCAGACAAATGGTGTCTGAGAGGAATTAAGAAAATGGACAAAGACATTTAAAATCTGGGAAGTGTAAAACAGAATGGTGCAAGGCAAAGAATTGCCACAATGTGTTCAATTATTATTAGACCTATTCTGTACCAGACTCTTTTCTAGGTCAAAGCAAATAGATACAGCTTCTCAGACCGATGGCTGCCAGAGGGGAGGGGGATGGCAGGACGGTGAAAAAGGCGAAGTGGATAAGAGGCACACGATTCCAGTTGTAAATAAATAAGTCACAGGGATGTTGTGTTCAGCACAGGGAATATAATCAATAGTGTTGTGATCATTTGTATGGTGACAAGTGGTTACCAGATTTATCGCAGTGGTCACTTTGTAAGCCACATGAACGCTGAATAACTATGAGGATGTCAGGTGGACTGGGTCAGAGCTGTGCATTGCCAGGTGGGTACGTGATGTGGACGACACTGCTTCTGGGCATTTCAGGCTCCTGGATTTTCTCATGTATTTCTGCCTGAATCGCCTTCAATTTTTCATGCCTTTAAAAAAAATTTAACTGGAGAATATTATGCTAAGTGAAATAAGATAGGCAGTGAAAGACAAATACCATATGACCTTACCTATTAGTGGGACCTAATCAACAAAACAAACAAATGAGCAAAACAGAACCAGAGACACAGAAATAAAGAACAAACTGACAGTGACCAGAGTGGGGGCGGAGATAATGGAGGAAAGAAGGGAAAGGTGAAAACAAAGGAATGTGAATAGAGGACTCATGGGCATGGACAATGGGGGACTGACTGTGGGAGACGAGGGGGATGGGCACAGGAGAGTAATGGAGAAAAGGTGGGACAGCTGTAACTGAACAATAATAAAAAAATAAATTAAAAAATAAATTTTTCAATTAAAAAAATTTAATCTTTTTTGTATTTTTTCCCATTACCATTTAGTCCCTTTAAACACCCCCTTTGCCCAGCAATCACCACACTCTTATCCATGTCCATGAGTCCTTTTTTTTTTGCTCAATCCCTCCAATTCCTAACTACTCCCCACCCGCTCCTCCCAGAGCTATCAGTCTGCTCTCTGTGAGTCTGTCTCTACTTTGCTTGTTAGTTTAGTTTGTTCATTAGATTCCACATATGAGTGAAATCATATGGTATTTGTCTTTCTTTGACTGGCTTATTTCACTTAGCATAATGCTCTCCAAGACTATCCATGCTGTTGCAAAGGGTAAAATTTTCTTCTTTTTATGGCCGAGTAGTATTCCATTGTGTAAATGTCCCATAACTATTGTACCCACTCATCTACTGATGGACACTTGGGCTGCTTCCATATCTTGGCAATTGTAAATAATGCTGCAATGAACATAGGGGTGCTTATGTTCTTTTGACTGAGTGTTTTGGATTCCTTTAAATATATTTCCAGCAGTGGGATAGTGGAATCAAAAGGCATATCCATTTTTAACTTTTTGAGTTATCTCCAGGTATACCTGGAGATACCAGGTATATTGCTGCTTTCCACAGTGGCTGTACTAATCTGCCTTCCCACCAACAGTGCAAAAGTGTTCCTCTTTCTCCTCATCCTTGCCAGCACTTGTTTGTTTATTGATGACAGCCATTCTGACAGGTATGAGGCAATATCTCATTGTAGTTTTGCATTTTTCTGATGATTAGTGACGTTGAGCATTTTTTCATGTGTCTATTGGCCATCTGTATGTCCTCTTTGGAGAAGTGTCTATTCAGGTCCTTTGTCCATTTTTTAATTGGGTTTTTTTTTTTCAGTATTGAGCTTTGTAAGTACTTTATAAATTTTAGATATTAGCCCCTTATAAGATATATCAGCAAATATGTTCTCCCATTCTGTGGGTTGTCTTTTCATTTTGTTGATGATTTCCATGGCTTTGCAAAAACTTCTTAGTTTGTTGTAGTCCCATTGTTTATTTATTTATTTTTTTTGTTTCCCATGCCTGGGGAGGTATATCCAATAAGAAATTGCTATGAGCAATGTCTGAGATTTTGTGGTCTATGTTTTCTTCTAGGATTTTTATGGTTTCAGGTCTTATATTTAAGCCTTTGATCTATTTTGAATTTGTTATTCTATGTGGTATAAGAAGGTGGTCTAGTTTTGTTTTCCTGCACGTATCAGTCCAATTTTCCCAACACCATTTATTGAACAAACTATCTTTTGCCCATTGTATGTGTTTGCTTCCTCTGTTGAATATAACTATAAACATCTCACCTCAAACTATTTCATAAAATCCAAGATGAGGGAAGACTCCCAAACTCAGTATACAAGGCCAGCATGATCCTAATTCCAAAACCAGGTAAAGACATTATAAAGAAAAAAATTAGAGGTCCATATCCCTAATGAATATACATGCTAAAATCCACAAAAAAAATATTAGTAAACTGAATACAGCAATACATCAAAAACATACACCATGACCCAGTGGGATTTATTCTGGGAATGAAAAGTTGGTACGACATTTGCAAATCAATAAATGTGATTCACCACTTAAAATGAAGGATAAAAACAGCATGATCATATCAATAGATGCAGAAAAAGCTTTTGATAAAACCCAACACCCATTTATGACCAAAACTCTCAGCAGACTGGGAATAGAAGGTACATACCTAAACAAAATACAGGCTATATATGACAAACCCACTGTCAGCATCATACTCAATGGCAAAAACTACAAGCGTTCTCCTTAAGATCACGAATAAGACAGAGATGTACGCTTTTACCTCTCTTATTCAACATAGTACTGGATGTCCTAGCCACAGCAATCAGACAAGAAGAAATAAAAGGCATCAAAATTGGGAAGGAAGAGATAAAACTGTCTTTATTTGCCAATGACACGATATTATACATAGAGAACCCTGAAGATTCCACCAAGAAACTACTAGAACTGATAAAGGAATTCAGCAAAATAACAGGATACAAAATTAATATCCAGAAATCAGTTGCATTTTTATATGCCAATAATGAACTAACAAAAAGGGAAATTTAGAAGACAATCCCATTCACAATTGCTTCAAATAGAATAAAATACCTAGGAATAAACCTAGCCAATAGTGCAAAAGACCTATACAGAGAAAATTATAAGACACTGAACAAGGAAATTGAAGAAGATAGAAATAAGTAGAAGTACATACCGTGTTCATGGGTAGGAAGAACTATCATCATTAAAATGTCCACACTACCCAAAGCAATATATAGATTCAATGCAATTACTATCAAGATTGCAATGATGTATTTCACAGAACTAGAACAAATATTTCAAAAATGTATATGGAACAACAAACGGCCCCTCATAGCAACAGCAATTCTGAGAAAGAATAACAAAGCTGGAGGAATCACGTTACCTAGTGTCAAACTATACTACCAGGCCATAGCAATCAAAATAGTCCAGTACTGGCATAAAAACAGACATAGATCAATGGAACAGAACAGAAAGCCCAGAAATAAATTCATGCCTTTCCTCCCTTCCTTGAACAATTAGATACCAGTGCTTGTTAAGTACATCTTCTCTTTCTACACTTTTTCACATGCTTCTGTGAGATCCTCTCTTATTAGTATTAATATTAGGATTAATATTCTTCAGTTTCTATCTGAGGTCTGATTCCTACTTTTCATGTTCTCAGGGTAATCAGACCCATTCCCCTGGTGTCAAATAGCATCTATAAGCTTATAACTCCTAAATCTGCACATTCAGCCCAGATCTCTCTCTTGAACTTATATGTGCAACTGATTTCAGAATATTTGGTCTTAACTAACACGTCATATCTAAATTGAACTCATTCACCTATCCCACTAGAACATTCTCACATTCCTTATGTCAACAAGTAATGCCATTAGCCACATAGATGCTTAAGCCAAAGGTCTGAATGTCATTCATAATTCCCACCTCTTCCTCATTCCATTCAATCAATGAATCACTAGTTCTGTTCTATGCTGCCTCCTTAGTAGGTCTAAATAATTAACCTTTTATAAATATCTTAGCCTAGACATCCTTCACCTACTACCAGGACTACTGAGCTAGCCTCCTACTGATTGGTGTCTATGCTCCTAGGTTTGTTTGCTTGTTGAAAATATATACTTCCTACCCTGCCTTAAGGATTATTTTTTTTTAATATAAAAGTGACTTCTGTCAAAACTGATAAACAAAGACTTGTTTAAGACTCCATTAAAATTATTGCAGAGGGATAAAAATTATGGAATGTGGTACAGGTGGTCCAGAGACTCCCACAATATCCTAAGGATGAAAGGTAAATGCAGGTTTGGATGATGAAGCTGCAGCCTAGAAAGCGTGTGAAGCAGGATGTAATTAAGGCTGTAGATAAATGGCCAGAAGAGTATCAGTAAGGCTCAGACTCAGATGTGCAGGTAGCACCAAGGATGGGAATTGGAAGTCGGGCTGAGAGTGAATATCAATAGAAAGTGTGTATATGGAACAACACCTTCTGCCTCTGCTTGTCAATCATCCTAATGCCAAGCTCTTTTTTCCTTAAGAAAAAAAATCAGAGTTCTTTTAAGAAATTGGGAACCCTGTTTAAAAAAGAACAAACAACAACTCTACTCATCTAGTATTATTGAATAATTATCTTGCTATACACTTAGGCATTAACATCAACAAGACTCACCCGCAGACATAAAGCTCTCTCTCAAATACTTTTCTCGCATTCTAAAATGTGAAGATTTGTATAGAGAACAGAATTACAAAACATTTGAAGAAATCCTTTAAGTGTTACTGAGAAAGATTGATAGTCATAGAGAAATCAACCCTGTGAGAACAAGTACTTCAAAGAGTAGAAGATAACTTTTAAATCATTCTAATTTGCTTTATACTTGGAAAAACACTACCTGTACAAAGTTTGAATAGGATCATAGAGAACAGTCAAAGAATGAAAGAGAACACTTGGATGTTAAAAATACTAGATCCAGTTTTTTAAAAAATGAGAATAGTTGGAAGAAAAGGTTCTAAAATATCCCAAAAAACAGAATCAAAAGAAAAGACAAAAATATGTAAGGAAAAGCAAAGGGGATCAATCTATAAAATAATAAAGAAATTTTTCAGAAATGAAGATAGATACACATATTCACATACAAACCTGAATGCCCAGAACAACAAATAATTAAAAATATATATATGCATAGCTTTGTGAAGTTTCATATTACCAAGAATAAAAATTTCAGAGCACAGGAGTGTATTTTTCACTCACCTGTTTTTAGGAAATTACTCAAGAATATACCTCACTGAGGGATTACGCTGAGACCAAGAGTCAAGGTCACAAAAAGCAATCAACTCAACCCTGTTGAACAGTATCTTCAGAATAATAGGTGAGCATCAGGCCTAGAGGACAAGCAATCAAACTAAAGTGAAAGGACAGAGGGCTCAGGAAAGTACATAGAAAAGGTACTCCATAAAATAAATAAAATAACCAAACGTGAAAAACTTGAGTATAAGACAAAGGCATTGAAAAAAAAGGAATTAGAAAATTCTGGAAAAACAAAAGTTGCACAAGAAAGTGATAGCCCATATATCAAGAAATTGGAGTACAGCCCTGGCTGGTGTGGCTCAGTGGATTGAGTGCTGGCTGTGAACCAAAAGGTCTCCAGTTTGATCCCCAGTCAGAGCACGTGCCTGGGTTGCCGGCCAGGTCCCTGGTTGGGGATGTGTGAGAGGCAACCAACTGATGTTTCTCTCCCACATCTATGTTTCTCTCTTTCTCTTTCTTCCTCTCTACCCCTCTCTCTAAAAGTAAATAAATAAAATAATTTTAAAAAAGAAATTTTAGTAGAAGTTAGCCAACTTTAAGGAAAAGCATACACTATAGACTTTAAGAATTAAGAATCTGGAAGATATTGGGAATATGGTGACAAAGGCTTATGTTTATGTTGCCACAGCATAAACCAAAGTAATCAGAACCCCAGGAAACAAAAATATTTTATGAGCAGTGAATACTCCAAATATGTAGAAGACTTAAATTTTGAACTATTTATGGAATATAAGGAAATAGAATTTGCTTGAATTGGATAATCTCCTTTAATGGCTCTGGTGTAATTATTTTGAATTTATAAGTATAGTTTACTACTCAGTTCTACTAGAATATTAACATAGTCATAATAATGGAAACAGTATTTATTGGTTTCAACATTCATAACCAACCCATAGACATAGGACCGAACATTAAAAATTGTTACAGAACCAAAGTCAAATGAGATTACTCTTTAAAAAAAAAAATTTTTGTTTTTAGAGAGAGAGGAAGGGAAGGAGAGAGGGAGAGAAACATCAATGTGTGGTTGCCTCTCACACGCCCCCTACTGGGGCCACAACTTGGCTCACAACCCAGGCCTGTGCCCTAACTGGGAATCCAACCAGCAACCCTATTGTTTGCAGTCCGATGCTCAATCCACTGAGCCACACCAGCCAGGGTCAAATAAGATTACTCTTGACAACATAAAAAGGCACCTAACAGAATGTGAGGGGGGGGGGGGAATGGAGAAAAATGTGGACACTGTATCAATCAGCAATGTGGTTGGAAGAACGGCTAAATTATAATTTGGGTTAAATAGGCTGGGTTGGACAGCTTCTGGCTTTTGTTCAGTATGTAGATGCTGTCAGGGCTGGCTTTGCTATGCTTCTCTTGGCTCTTTCATTCACATTCACAAGATAGCTTTCAGTCATTATTTTAAAAGTCGTTATTTTAAAACAGGAAGAAGTGGGCAGACAGAGACAAAGGGTTTTCTCTTACTAGGCTTTGCCTTTATATTTGGGAAAGGAAGTTCTGCCCAGTAGACTTCCTCTTCTGTCTCACTGGGCAGATCTGAACTACCCACCCACACTTAGATCAATCACTGCCTGAGGGGAATTTGATTAGCGTCTCCTGGGTTTAGGTTGGAATTAGTGTCTATCTTTTCAGAGCTGGAGGTATCTCAGTCTATTACCTGAACAAATTGGAGTTGGTGTGACGGGGTGGGAAGAATGGAGGTTGGAAGATGAAACAGTGCAGTAATATGTTCTGTTTTGAAAACAACCATTCTCAAATGTCTAGAAGACTGCTGTCTTCTTTTATCTGCTTTAACTTGACCTTGCATGTCAGGCTGTCCTGGTAAAAATTTAGCTTAGTCAGGGCATTTCAAACGTTGAGATCCAGTGGAAGAATTGTCAAGAGGATGCATCCGTGGTGGAGCTTCAATTATTGATTAGGTTTCTCAACGGGCAGACACAATTGCTGACTTTGGGAAGAACTACAAGCAGCTATGAATTAGTAGATTAGTGATTATATATAAGCTGTTTTTAAAGGATCAGCTTTTTGAAGTGTGAGACTCTGATTAGACACTATGATTTAAAAAGTGCTGAGTACATTTTTGGTGTCATGATACATATCCTCATACTAAATATGTAATTTAATACAAAATATATATTTTTATATAACGCTTCCAGAATACTGTGCAAGCTGGCATCCTCATTATGAATACAAGTGAGGTACAACATTTCAGCATCTTGATTATTTATTATCTGAGATGGGAAGCTCAATCTTCCATGAAGAAGCTGGAAAAAAAACACACCAAACCTGCTGCAGAATGATTATATTGGGCTTACATAGGAATCCCTGTGACAGATGACACCAGCGGGCTACAGTTTCTTTGAGTGCGATGCTTAAGAAATCCAGCATTTCAAGCCCTTGGAATGGGTGACCACGTGGGTGACTTACATGGACAGAGAGTGCAGTGGCTAAGCATCAAGCCTTAGGAGTCAGCTCTGAATCTTGCAGAACCTTCTGCGTCTCAGGTTCCCATCAGTACATAGAGATAATAACAGAATAGAATATCTCAAGTTGGTTATACTGAGGAATGAGAAAAATGCATGTAAGATGTTTAGTATAGCACCTGGCAAAAATTATACTTCTTTAATTAGTATTTCAGTAATTCAAAGTATATAATAATTTGACTACAGCCTGAGATAAATTTTATTTGTGCGTGATTGTTAAACAGCAGCTTCCAAGCAAGTAAATACTTTTCTTAGGATTTTTGTGGAGAACTTCTAAACTACTTGAGAATTAACCACTTTCCAAAATTTAGAAGTACTTTTTTAGAGTGACTATGCCCATAGAAACAATAGACTAATAATAAAACTCCCCTATCTCTTTGTTAAAGTATATTCTTTAAAAACCTCTAGTGGACAATTATTTATTTAACAACCGCTTATATAATCTCACTATGTGATAGGCAGTGTTCCAGATTATCTTCGTAATAACCCAACAAGAGAGGTACTGTCATTTCTCCCCTTTTATAGATGAAGAAGCCAAGGGACAGCAAAGTTCAGTGACTTGTTTAGGTAAGTGTAGGGCTGGGGCACCCTTCCCAGCATTCCTTTGGCACCCAGGCTATCATTCTAGGTGTGTTGGCTGCTGCCAGTAAAAGTTGATTCCTTCCCCGGGAATTTCCTTTGGCCACAGAAACCTATTTCATCCAAGGTTATTCCCCCCCTTCAGGGGCAACCCGCATTCAGGCCCCCATACTGCAATTCAGGACGTCTCTGAGAGGCCATCACTGCTCCAGAGCTCCCACGGGCATCAGCTGAGGCCTCGGCCACAGCTACATCTCAGTCTGATGTTTCCTCCCTCAGCCCTGTTCCCCTCACTCCCTTACAAGTGTCGATCCCTTGAGAACCTGCCAATAGGCCTCCTGCACGGAGATCTCTGCCTCAGAGCCTGCTTCTCAGGAGCCCGACCTAAGACAGTCATGCAGCTAGTTAAGTGCAGAGCTGACTGGGGTGGTCCGGCTCCAGGATCTCACCCCTCACCCCTCACCCATGAAGCTGTGATCGTGATTGTAGCAATACATTTTAGTAACATGCTTTGTAAATTTAGTAAAAGCCTTCACATAGAAAAAATATATAGTGTAGTCAACAGTACTGTAATGACTATGTGTGGTACCAGGTGGGTACTGGAAATATTGGGGGAACACTTTGTAAAGTATATGGTTGTCTAACCACCATGCTGTACCCCTGAAACTAATACAAAATGATGTTAATGTGAACTGTAATTGCAAATAAAACTAGAAAAAATATATATAACAGATTTCCCAGGAACCCAGCCCTCCTCTCCATTTGCCAGACAGGCACAGTTATTGCTGCTGTTCCTTTTAGTGAATAAATGTTCTGAGATCTTTAAGCTGTTGTCCTTCTAGGTCCCTCTACAATGACAAACCAATGGTCTCATCAAGTAGGTATCTCACTGAGATGAAAAAATGTATACCTTTTATGATAGTTTAGATGCCAATAAATGGGGAACTAGCCCTAAAGTGGAGGCTTCCTCCAGTCATCTTAGGTGTTCAAGCCTTTGGTTTCTGCGGTACCACGAGAGTAACTTCGGTTTTTCAGTTCAAAACAAGCACAGGCATTAGGTGGATCATTCTTCTAGTCTCTTAGAGTAGGTTTTTCATCTGTTTGGAAGAGCTGAGAATATGTTAGAAATTCACATCTCATTTAAGTGCTGCAGGACTCAAGGGTGCTTTTTTAAAGGGCAGTATCTTCGGCAAAGCTCCTTAAAGGAAAGAAAAGTCCCATCAGTCAGCTCAGGCAAAATTATGTTGAGACAACAGAGGTTTCAAAAACTCATAAGCTTATAACAACAAAGGTTTCTTCCTGACTTCTGCAACAGGTCCGTTACAGATCGGCTGAAGCTCTGCTCCGTGTCACTGTCTTTGCCGTGAGATTCAGGATGATGGAGTGCTCCCATCTAGGTATGGCTGAGTTCACAGCACAGGGGAAACAGGGCATGGGAGAACCACTGATGGCTGTTAAAGCCTCTGTGCATATTTCATTGTCTTAAGTAAGTCACATAACCAAGCCTAGGTCAACAGGGAGGGGTGTGTAATGCTCCCTCAGAGAAAGAAGGCAAATGAAGAATACTACAAAACACAGTCTAGTACAGTCTGCAATCTCATACACAAATATTTACTTCCCTCTGCTCTGCACATAAAATATACTCATTTCCCTCCCAGTTGAGAAAAATCCAAAGTCCAGGAATAGCAAGAACATGAAAGTAAACAATTTTGTGATAGTCCTTACTACATCAGGTCTGAGTGTGGTTTCTCTTCATCAAGAGACCCCACACATCCAAAATTCTTCGATGGAAGTGAGAGGGGATAACTGCAGTGAATATTCTCTTTCCGAAAGAGAAATAAGGAGAGGCACGAAGCTATTCTGAAATCACATTGGGTACATGTTTCCAGACTCCTCCCCTACTCACCACCAGCACTCTGAGGATGAGGTCTATTTTTTTTTATTAGATTCCTCTTTTATTCCCAGAGAATAAGCTTCTAGTAGTCTGTTATCCTCTGTGGCTCTTGACTTTATTCTTTGGGAAGTATTTCTTCCTCCAATATCCTTCTTGGCCCCAATTGGGAGGACATTGAAGAATGTGTCCTCTTCGGGGCTAAGCAGCTTTCCCAGCCTAGTCAGTCTACATGAAATATTGGGGGCCCCAAGGGTCATTATTAGTCAGAAATAGTCACAGTCATGTTTAGTCCTAACTAGTATAATCCTCTCAGAATTAGCCTTTTTAAATGTATTTGATTCCAGCCCGCTTCACGTGCCTATAGCCTCACTTGCAGTTCTTTTCAAGACATGCTTCTTTCCCTAAACTTAATCACAGGTAACTTGAGCAAATCGGGTTTCTTGGAGATAGGGGTAGCTTCGTGCCTTTAGTCTCTTACCCATGAATCATTTCATCCAACCAAAAGGATTTCACAGGCTCCATCTTAATTAATGCAAACGTTTCCCCAAAGGTATTACGTCCATATATTTGATTTGGTCCTTGGAATGAGGTGAATTTTGCAGCTCAAATGCTCTCCAGTTTTGCCTGTTATGTTAGAGGAAGAAAAACACATGCATTATTAATCTATTCCCTTTCATTTCTGATAACAAATGGACTTAAAGCAGAATGAAAAGCATCAAGTTTATTTCTGTCTTGTAACAAATGTATATAGGGGGTAAAGGTATGCCACTAACTTTGTTCACCAAATCTACGCCTCAGTCCACAGCTCACTCAAGGCATCAGCTGTCTTCCACGCTATTTCAAGCCACAGTTTTACCAAACATTGTGCCAGTACAAAATATGGTCTGCCACCGTTCCAGACTCCATTAACAAAGCGTCTGTACCACCCATCGGCTGGTCCCTGAGCCACTGTCACATAGCTTAGGATTTTGTTAAGGTAGTACTGCATTTCTAGGTACGAATTTCTATCTAAATCAGCTTGGTCTAAATTCTGATAGGCTGACAAATAACCTTAAGAATCTCAATGTATCTGTGTGTATATATACATATATATTCTTCACACACACACACACACACACACACACATATGTACCCATATTATATATATTCCTTATATATGATGTCTTTCAAAACAAAAAAATGGGGGAGAATTGGTTACTGTGTGTTCTATGGACATGCATTGGTAGTGCTGACTTGCTGGCTTTACTGTAAGGTAGGCTGACTGGATCATTTCTGTCAGGACCCCTGACTGTCACTGACTATGGGTCTTTCCTCTTGGTGTGGCCAGTTTACCTAGGAAGAAATCCTTTCAGCTGACTGGTAGTATTCTCAGAGGCACATTCAGATAGGGGAGGATGAGGGCTCAAAATTCCATACAGAACCTTTTATTCAATTCTTGTTTTCCATCTGACATTCCCATCTTCAGCTGAGCCCACTGTTCCTGAGTTCAGAGTCCTTCCCATTGAACTGTGGAGAGTAAACCCCCCTCCCCCCAACGACGGACGTGCTGGTGTGAGGAGGGAATACTTGCCTGGGTGTACACGGCGGGAGAGGAGCTCTGAGGATCTAGCAGCTTTTTACATGGCCTTCTATCCATTCTCCTCTTTTTAGCCCACTTACACTCTCATTTGCAGAGGTGGCTTGTGCCTCCAATTCCAAGGCTTTCGGGGCTTCTGTGGTGCCAGTTGGTTTGCTTTTGTATTTCCTCCACTGCTGGTTGACTTTTTGTCTTTCTTAGTTTGTCGAGACACTTTTTAGTTGGCCAATTGTTTTCCAGTTTCCATTGTTTATTGCCTGTCATTTCTTCTATGTTCTCCATGCATGCCTTTTTATTTCAGCTTATAAATGCACTGCAAAAAATCCATACCCAGGGTCCATATCTTGTTTACTAAATACTGTTCTTCAGTGGAAGGAGACAGCGTTCGCTGGGAGATGGCTGAGCTGAGGGTTGGTTCATGAAAATATAGTATGATCCTGTAGCATTTTCTGCCGAAAAGCAAGGAAGTACTAACAGCATGTAAATATGGGTCTGTCAAAAAGATGTTGGGGCTGACCTGAAAGATCTTCCAATGGCAAAGTTGGGGCAATTTTAGCAACAAAGCAAATAGTGTTGTATTGGATAATAACCCAAAATGCAAAATAAATATACATGAATCCAAATTGAAATAAATAAATGATTATATAGACAAGCAAAATGGAGAGAAGAAAAAAATCTTCCTTACAAAATGATTCAAATAGTATATGTAAATGCTCCCCTATCCAGCAGGTGGAACTTAGTCCCCCTCCCTTTGAGTGTACACTGGACTTCTTTTACAAAGAAGAGAGTGAAAACAGAAAAGCATGATAATTTTGCTGTTTCTGGCAAATCCTACTTTAACCAAGTTGCGGAGGTTAATGTCAATGGTGCTATGTGGACACTATGTACCCTTGATTGGGTGCAACAAGGACGCTTCACCTCTGTGACATCCTCCCCCAAACCAGTAATTCTAATTTAATCGTGAGAAAACATCAGACACATCCAAACTGGAATGTGTTTTACAAAATACCTGGTCAATTCTCTTTAAAATTGTTAGTCATAAACAATAAGAAAAAACGGGTAAGTTGTCGCATATCAGAGCAGGCTAAAAAAGACACGACAACTAAATGCAATGTTGTATCTATCCTGAATTGAATCCTGGAACAGGAAAAGGACAGAAGTGAAAAAAAATAAGTGAAATATGAATAACGCCTGTTTTGAAATTAATAGTATCATACTAATGTTAATTTCTCAGTTTCAATAAATGTATCATAGTCAAGTAAGATGTTAATATTAGGAGAAATTGTATTATCTTTGTAACTTCTCATTTGTAACTTTTTTTAAATCTAAAATTATTCCAAAACAAATAGGTTTATTTAAAAATAAATCCCCATAGGAGAGTTCTAAGAGGGAAGTATACTCTGCCAGGTTTAACTGAAAGTTCAGTGTCCTGGTAGGATCCTACTTATGTTTCAAGACTCAGCTCGATGGTGACTCTGCTTGTGAGCTGCCTCCTTTAACTCCCCCAGATGTAGGGTTTCCATAGCACCTTGTACATACATCCTGAGTACAATTATTGCAGTGTCTCCCCGCTGGATGGGTAACCTTAAAGGCAAGACCAGGAGGCGGTCATTATTTTGTGTTCAATGTCTGGCAAAATGCCTCCAGAGGGCATATGTGCATTTCATAAATACATGTGTGTTTGAGCCAAGTTGGTTATGAAGGAAACACAACCATTTTAATGTAAGAAATAAAGCGAAGAAAAACCATCAATTACTACTTCCTTAAAAATCAAGTGCCCCCCTGGAAAATTCTTTTCTGCTTACTGTTTGCTCTAAAACACCCCGTATTTCTTTGGAAATAAAATATAGCTCAAGACCACTGCCTCACATCACAGAGAACTGTAGCAAACAGAGCGAGACTGAGATGAAAAGCAAAGGTTTAATTAGCTTTGCTCCGGTGACATTTTTCCTAATGGTAAACTATGCTCCCTAGCAGTCCCACTCCTAATTACTAGGGGAATTATGCCTTTAAAAGTAAACCCTAACCAGATGATGTTTAATGGGCCGGAGAGGCAGGAAATATTTCACATCAGTAGTCTCTTGGTGTGTTGTGCTGCTTTTATCTTTGTGGGTTTCTTTTCCATGAAATGATCAAGAGGTACCGTGACTTTATTCCCATAGGCTGAAAATTAGCTGGCTAAGCGGGAGCCCAAATCAGATGCTGATGACTAAGAATTCATCTATTCTAGCGGAAGTGCGTCTAACGGAAGTCAGCGCAGCTCTTCTCTGTCCCGGCAGAGCGGGTGCTGCTGTCACCTGTGATCGATGCGCAGTCAGCCGAATGTGGGAATCATTCAGGGTCGAGTCCCTTTGTTCTCTGGCCACTATTGTTCTACTTTCATTTTCTTCCCAGAGTACATTTGTTCACATGCACAGCTTTCGTAAGGTCAACAAAATCTTCACCTTGAGGGTTAAACAGAAGTGTTTTAAGAGTGCGTTCAAATCCTTTTAGCATAACTACCTGTAGTGGGAATTTCCACACAGACTTCGTGATCCTGGCTTATTCCAGTTATTTTGAGAGATGGCAGAAAGTTGTTACTACTTTTAAGTTCAAAGTTTAAAGACCTTTCAAATTAGTTCATATTTTACTATGTCACAGGAAAAATGCAAATGATAAAACAGTATGATAAGTAGCTGTAACTCAAAGAAGCTATCCATAGGGAATTTATTTATTCACAATCTATTCAGCATTTATTTCGTGAGTACCTACTATTACCAGGCATTGTGGCAAGTGTTTAGTGAGAATTGGTGAACAGCACTGGGCAATGTGTATCGGTTGGTTGGAGCACCTTCCTGTGCACCAAAAGGCTGGGGGTTCAATCCCTGGTCAGGGCACGTATCTAGATTGCAACTTCAATCCCCAGTCGGGGCACATATAGGAGGCAACTAATTGACGTTTCTGTCTCACATTGATGTTTCTCTCTCTCTCTCCCCACAGCTGGCCACTTTACGAAAATGGGCTATGTTATGCTAACTCCTTTCTCGCATCCCTAAGTGCCCTGTGAACTTTCGGGTCTGGGAGTTCTGCCCTTTTCTGAGGTATTGGCCCCACCATTTCCTTTCCTCTCTCTCAGCCCAAGAAACCCTCAACTGTCTTCCTTCCAAGTATCAAAGTTGGAGCCATTTCTACCTCTTTTTTGCTTGTTCATTTTTGTTATATAAACTCTGTGACCCACTTCCTTTAGGGACTTCCTTCAGAGTCTCAAGAGACTAGTTAAGAAAGCATTGTAAACAAATCAAAGCAAAATCCAACCAGCCAACAGCAACCAAACTAAACTTACAAATAAATGCAATTATATTTTTTCTTTTTACTTTCTTTGTAGAAAAAAATACTAAGACTTCTGGGTTTCTCTAACCAATTAGGGGGTGGGTGAATGTGCATAAAAGAAAGTATAATCAGAAATATTGACATTTCAAAATCTTATTACGTGATGTAACAGGCATGACCTATTGAACACTGCTAGCCTGGTGTTGAGCATCTCAATAAACCTTGGCCAATTGTGGTCCTTTTCCAGGAATATTAGAATTATAAGTCAGAAATGATAGCTTTTCTTTGGTGTTAAAAATTTAAAATGTAGAGCTTGAGAGCTATTAGTGGTTGTGGTTTTGCTCATATAGACATGAGAACCAGAGGAAAGTCTCTGCAGACCAAGAAACAAGCACGTGGTGGGGAGAATGCAAAGAGGAACAGAGACGCAGGCAGAATAAGAAACACGATCACTTTTCTTCTAAAACCCAGTGTCATTGGTTTCAGATTTCCGACTACATTCTAATCACTGGATTCTGTAAGTTGGGTTTCTGCCACCTGTGACCCAAAGTCCTAGGACAGATACCCACTTCATAGGGTGTCTGCACACTTCAGACACACAACATGCTATCAGTTCCTTAGAATGTCTGGTACTTAGCAAGCATCTGGAATGCTGCTGTTACTGTTTAAAACAATTCACTTTATGGCATTCGATGTGTGGTTATCAAGATTTTGTAATCACTATCTATGCTTGTCTAAGACAAAATGATTTGCTCATTTTCTATCCATTCTATCGATGGTTAGATTAAGGAATCATTCCTGTTCTTTCTCACTCCTGTGCGCCCTTAGGCACCATTACTTACTTAGGGCAATGTCTGACACAGAGTGAGCATGAAATGATGATTTGTTCATTGAATGCATCTGGCATAGAATACAGTAACACTTGTTTAATTTCTGTTATTTAAGAATAAGCAAACCAAACTATTATCCCTAACTCTTGCCATACATGTTGGAATAAAAAGTGTTAGTGAAAAAAGTTCTGTCATTTTCTTAAAAATGTCTGATAAAACTTCTGTTGACAAAGTACACTTTGGTGTTGTATTAATTCCAAAAACTGATCTACTTTTGCAAGGTTGGGATTTCTTTAATAAAAATTCACATAAAGTTATCATGTCCTGAATGTATCTTACTTTAATGAAGGAAGAACAGCTTTGCTTGGGGTAAACAGTACAGAAAATCACCATTTTATGAAATCTGCCACAAATTTTTTACTGTACATTATGATTTTATACTTCCTTATTTGCAGATTTTAAAAAATATTTCAAAAATGGCCTCCGTTGTTCATTTTTGCATGATTTGCGGTAGAGACAATAGTTGTCTAGGAAAGCATGTTAATATTAAACTCTCCTATTTGAGGGAAATGTTGACTTAACAAAGGTACTTTCCTGATGACTTAGCTGCCTTGATATTCCATTGTGATTCCATTTAGTACTATGAAAGTCTCACATTATTTATTAGCAAATTTTGTGCTTTATTCTACTCCTTCAGAGTAGACTGAAGAAATCTTCAGAAGGATTTTAACTTTGGCTTTTTCACTTTCTTTAAGACTATTCCTTTCCACTATTTTTTTTTTTCCTCTTGAAGCCTTGTTTGTGTCTGCTTCGGAGAAGAGAATGTCAGGTGTTGTCTAATGAAAGCCTCCAGGAATAAATACAGATATAAGGGAAACTGTCTTTGGTCTTCCCTGAAAACAGATGGGGAGGATTCAGAATGGAAATTATGCAATAGAAGAATAAGGATTGACATTACAGCAGTGAAAGTTTGTTTTGTGAGGTTTTGTTTTTCATGGCTGCCTTTATTTCATTGCTTAAAGCAGGGGTGTCAAACTCATTTTCACTGGGAGCCACGTTAACCTCACAGTTGCCTTCGAAGGGCCAAATGTAATTTTAGGACTGTATAAATGTAATGACTCCTTAGCTAGGGGCAAGGAACTCAGTGCTGCCACTAGACAGAAACAAGGTGACAGGCCTGATAAAACAAGGTAGAGGGCTGGATTCGGCCCACGGGCCTTGTGTTTGCCACCTGTGACTTAAAGCTATGAATCCACCTCCTAGAGAAATCTGTACATCAGTGTAAACAAAATTATTCATGACATTTAAGAATCCACAAACATGTTGAATGTCTTCTACATATTCTATGTTAAAAACACTTGTTCTAAAGAACCATTTCTCAACAATAAAGATTGTTTAATACTTAACTAAGTTGTTTTCCATGAAGATTTGTTCAAATGGGAAGTATGGTCTTGGTTGTTTCATTTCTGAACTGACTTAAGATTTGCTTATTGAAATACTGAGGTACTGAAGCCACTTTTGGCTCTGTGAATCCTTGAAAGACATGTTTTCTGCAAAATGTGAGTGTGTTTACATTACAGATGCTGAAACCGAGAGAAGCACCTGCTCTGTTTGAAACAGGGCCTGCTGGAATGGGGCACACATCAGAATTTGGGGAACAGAATCAGTTTACAGAGTTGACTAAATAGGATTAGATGGAAATTAAATTTAGTTTCATTAATCATAAAGAGTCAAAATACTAAAATGTTCTAAGTATTACCTTTTATACCATAAATAAAATTGGGATGAGTTATTGTTTTACATAAAATAATAAATCAAGAACAAAAAAATGGCCAGGGATATTTATTACTATTTTTTCTGCCAACCATCTCAGTAGAAGGCTTCTGCTGGTGGTAATGGTTTGTACATGGTTTACCAGAGTATTTATCTATGTCTGCTCAACCTCTCTGCAATATGTATTTTGAAAACTATAAATGGTCCTCATGGTAGACAAAGGATATTTGGTGCTTTCCTTCACTAGCATATGTTTAGAACAAAAGGCACATGATATATATGATTATATATAATATATATTCTATGCAAATGTAAATATTACATGTGTATGTATTTATATAAATGTGAATATGTCTGTCTGGAAAAAGTCCAGCCATTTTTAATATCACGAGAACAGTTTGCACGACATCCATGTAACTTAGCAGCCAAGGAGAGTGAAGTGGAATACACACGCATGAGCAATGACGACTTCACTGGACTATTCAGTGGGGGCAGTAGATGCTGTTGAGTGAGCATGTGCACTGTGTGACTGTCGCATTCAAAATGGCTGGGCGAGTAGGGCAACAAACCTGCATCAAATATCAAATTTTCCATTAAGTTTGAACATTACAGAAACTATTCGGATGATTCAGAAGTATTTTGGAGAGGATGCAATGAGTGCAGCACAAATAAAAGTGGGGCACAAAGGCTTCAAAGATGGTCAAGAATCTGTTGAAAGTGATGCATGTTCTGGGAGGCCTGCCACAAGCAGAACACCTGGAAATGTTGAACGTGTACAGGCTGCAATCAACCAAGATCAGAGACTGACACTGCGAGAATTAGAAGCTGATCTGGGGATTCCAGAAACTACTGTCTCCAAGATTTTGATGCAGAATCTTGCCATGAAACATGTGGCAAAATTTATTCCATGGTTTCTGCTACCAGAACAGAAGGAACATTGTGCTGAAGTTGCTAATGACTTGATTCAAACCACTATCAACAAATCAGATTTCCTCAGAAGGTCATAACCGGAGATGAATAGTGAGTAGGTCTATGGCTATGATCTGGAAACAAAGGCCCAGTCGTCCCAATGGAAGTCGCCTGGTTCTCCACATTCGAAGAATATGATGCAAAGTCGCAGCAAGATCAAGACCCTCTTAACTGTATATTTTGATTGGGGAGGTGTTGTCCATCATGAGTACATCCCTCCAGGCCAAGCAATGTATAAGAAGTACTACCTCAACATTCTTCTTCAATTGAGAAATGCAATATGACCCAAATGGCCACAGCTATGGACAACCAGTGATTGGCAGCTTCATCACAATAATGTACCCACTCATGCATCACATCTTGTGCACAGTTTTTTGGGGTGAAACATCAAATCACCCAGGTGACTCAGCACCCCTACAGCCCAGATTTGGCACCCTGTGGCTTTTGGCTTTTCCCAAAACTAAAATCACCTTTGAAAGGGAAGAGATTTCAGACCATCAATGAAATTCAGGAAAATATGACAAGACAGCTGATGGTGATTTCAACAAAAAAAATCATATTCTGAACAGTGGGAGAGATGCTGGGAGAACTGTGTGAAGTCCCAAGGTGCCTACTTTGAAGGGAACTGAGGTGTCACTGTCCTATGTACAATGTTTCTTGTATCTTGTATCTTCTTCAATAAATATCTCTGTTTTTCATATTACATGGCTGGATACTTTCTGGACACACCTCATTGTATATTACATACAATTATGTGTCTTTGCTTCTCAGACCACAGAAGACTGATATTTTCAGAGAATTTTTGAAGGATCTGAAGTAAGTATGAATCTCTTGATCAGTGTTTTAAAGTTTTTTGACTGAAACCCCGAGTAAGATATACACATGACGTATTACACTGTACACATATGTAAAAACAATTTCATAGAAATATACTTTTGCTTACTGTCTATAATATTTAAATATTTAAATGAAGTGTAATATACTTGAATATTTATTATTTCATTATTTCCACTTCATTTTAGTCTATTTTATTTTAAAAATTTCTGTCTCCCTAAATTGTTTTCACAACCCTGAAGGATGAAAACAGTTTTAAAAATCCAGCCCAAAGATAATGGTTCTTAAAATTTGGTGTATGAAAGAAATTTCCAAGGAGTTCTTTCAAATGCAGATTATCAGGTTCACCCTCAGAGATTCTGATTCACTAGGATGGTGTGCAGCTCCAGAATCTGCAGTACTCAGAAGCTTCCAAGATAATTTTAATGCAGATGACTAGAAATAGTTTCCATCTGTCAATAGTGATCTGTGTTCACCTTTGCGTTAAGTTAGATCCACTGAAAATGACACATTTGCACCAGGCTATGTTGGCCTTCAGTTGGGTTGCTTTTACTGACACAAGCTTTGGAGACTTGTCCTCGGTTTCCACGGAAGAGTGCAAGAAGCAATTTAATATCGCACTTTCACAGGCATGTCATTGCCTGCGAAGACCAGAGTCTTCATAACACAGCAGTGATACTTCTGTGAAGCTTCAACTGAAATTATGTTCAATACTATGCACCAGAGGAGGCTTCACTTTCCTTAAAGAATTGTTATTTTCTTTTATTTTTTTAAAAGATTTTTATTTATTTATTTATTTATTTATTTTTAGAGAGGGAAGGGAGGGAGAAAGAGAGAAACATCAATGTGTGGTTGCTGGGGGCTGTGGCCTGCAACCCAGGCATGTGCCCCGGCTGGGAATCGAACCTGCGATGCTTTGGTTCGCAGTTTGCGCTCAATCCACTGAGCTACATCAGCCAGGGCTATTATTCTCTTCTTATTATCAATAAGAATCATGTAACTGACTACAGTGTACCCTTGAACAATACAAGGGCGTAGGGGAACCAGCCTCCCATGCAGTCTGAAGTCTGTGTGTAGGTTTCATCTCCTCCAAGACTTTACTAAAACCTACGGTTGACCAGAAGCTTTGCTGGTAACATAAACAGTCCGTTAATGCATATTTTATGTTATACATATTATATACTGTATTCTTACAATAAAGTAAACTAGAGAAAAGAAAATTTAAAAAAATCATAAGTCACTTTCTGTTTATTACCACAACATACCACAGTAATATGTTCCTGTGGTATTTATTTAATTAAAACTGGTAGGCAATAGAGTTAAATTTAACTGAAAAGTTTATTAGAAATATATTTTTGTCTTAGAAAATAATACATTGTGACTCTTTCAGGAATTTGAGGCTGATGTTTTGGAAAATGAGACCAGAGGTCCCTGTGTTGCCGACAAGCAGCAATTACTCAGATGCTTATGGATGTTTGTTTTTGTGTCTATGTCCCAGCCGCTAACAGTTTTAGATAAGATTTCTATACTTGATAGCAGTGATAGCTCTTCAAAATTTTTAAATGATCCCTCTGTGCTAAATTTTATCTGTGGGCTATGAAAGAAAGAATTAAAATAATTTTTCCCCTTAGAGACTCTTACGCCTTTCATTCATTTTGGCCCAGCTCAAAGCCCTCACCATACTGACCTCAGCTGCATTCCCATCTTTTCCAGGTCTCTCCTTCTTGATGGAGTAACAATGGCCCTTTCATTTGAACAACTGGTTAGTAAGGGATCAAAGAGAAAATAAAAATAAAAGGATAGTCTTTAGAAGAGTGGTCTGGGAACTCTTTATAATCCGGAGACGCAATGAGGCATCAAATCATTACAGAAAAGAACTGAATGTAATCCACCCTCCCTCTTCATTCTACAATCTGTAACACTTCCCACAACCTATAAGTACAGTCCTGGTTTTATCAATGTTTAGTATGAGGTGCACTCCTACTTCTCTCTATGGAAACACAAAAAAAGCATGCTTTCTCCAAACCTGAAAGCTAGAAAAGTCTGTCCAGGTAGAGACGTTTTATTTATACAGCAGTATGTGGAGATGTTTTACTTCTAATAAATGGTAGACCCAGGTAAGAGAGTTTACATTAAGCTCTAGAACCTTAGAAAATATATTGATATCACATAGAGAAAATTCTAGAAATAACTTTATATTTTTTGATAACTGAGCACCATCATTATGAATATTAAATATCTGTACCTTTGTTAAAAACAATTCCCTGTTTTTAAAATTAAAAATTCAATTATAATTGATATACAATATTATATTGGTTTCAGGTATACAACATAGTGATTAGACATTTATGTAACTTACAAACTGATCAATCAGGTAAGCCTAGTACCCATCAGACATTATTCATGGTTATTAAAATATTACTATTTCCCTTATGCCGTACTACTTTATATGCCTGTGACTGTTTTATAAATGGCAATTTATACTTAATCCTTTCACCTTTTTTACTCATCCCCTCAATCCCCTCCCATTGGTCAACCATCAGTTTGTTCTTTTTATCTATGAATTTATAGAACAATTTTCTCTTGTTTGTCTGGTAAGTAGGTCTTATACTAGTAAACAGTAAAAATACTATTGTTTAATGGCATACTAAATTAATTTGCTAGGGCTACCATAAAAATAATGCAGACTGTATGACTTAAGTTAAAGAAATTTATTTCTCACAGTTTATTTCTCTTTGCAAGTTCTAGGGGCTAGAAGGTCAAAGTGTTGGCAGGTTTTGGTTTCTGCTGAGGTCTCTCTCCTTGGTTAACAGATGACCACTTTCTGGCTGTGTTCATACTTACAGGGATAATAGATTGGATTATGACCCAGTCCATCAGCCTCATTTTAAATTAATCATCTCCTTGAAGGCCTGTCTCTGAATACAGTCACACTCTGACGTACTGGGAGTTAAGGCTTTAACACATGAATTGTGGAGGGACACCGATCAGCCACTAACACATACCTATTGTTGAATTCTGACAACTAGAGTTACAGCTTTGAATTGACTCAGTCAGGAAAAGTTTGGAATCAGGTGTCAGGATTCCAACTCTTCAGAGGTGTCAGGAAGAGTTGAAGGGAAAAAAGCTAAATCATTCTTTTCTTTAAAAAAGTATTTTTGAAAGTTATTATCTTAGGCTGACATTCCCCACAAAATCTCAGACTGAGACAAGGCAGTTAATTTGGGAAATGATCCCAGGGAACAGGAGTGAGCGACGAGTGAACTACGCAACACAGAGAAGGAGGAAAAACCAATACAACAGCACGTTACTGAGTCTGTCACAACCATGGGCAACTGGGGCTCAGTCTTCCTGGAACCCTTTGGAAAACCACATAGAATGCTCCTTGGAATATTCTCCTAGAGGGAAAAAAAGAGGGCAAGAATTACCTACTCACTTCTATTCTCCACTGATGAAGATTTGTCTGCTAAGTCTTTCACTTCCAGATAATCCATGCATAGGGGTACCACAGCAAGATGTCAGGGAGGTTCAAGACAATGTGGTGATGCTGACATGAGGAGTTATCAGGTCTCACCTGTGTGAAGGCCATTGCTACACTGACAGCTGGAGTGAAAGGTAGGAGGAGAGGGTATAGAGTTGGCACAAGAACTATTCAATTCCTTGCTCATTTCCTCCCCCTACCAGTATCATTATTATTATCATTAAGATCATTATCTGCATCTTAATATAGGTAAATATGCCTGAAATATTTGTAATTATTATATGCAGAAAAATTTTGCTACATTTATTCCTAAACTCTAGAATTCAGAACACAACATTTAAAATTATGTTAGATGCTTGTATATATTCTACATAATCAGAAGTGTCATCCTAACTATGAAATCTGTTCATATATTTATTTTAGCAAATATCTATTGAGACTTCACCCGGTACTAGAACTATGTAAGGTGCAAGGTTTAGAAACAGAAGTATGATCTTGCCCTTGCGCCTAAGGAACTCACATAGTAATTGTCAGGTTTATTGACTACGATCAATAGAAATAATAGACACATACCAAAGGTAATTTATAGAGAGAACATAGAAGGGTCACATGCTTGAGGACAGGTGTACGGAGAGGCAGTAACCACGGATGCTTCACTCGGTGGAAAGGTATGCATGGCACCATCCCAAGTTGGAGCTGTGTGGTTAGTAATGGCTGCTAGGATGGGTGATCAATTTCCACCTGTTTCTTCCCTCCCTTCATGAATCAGTCAAATTCAGAGCCCCTGGAGAGAACACATAAGAGGCCAAATTTAGTTCTCAGGCCTGTTGCTTGGTTCCTCAGTGTGGAAGGGAGACCTTTTCCCTTTAGTTTTCTCTGTGAAGATGGAAAATGGTCTCTCCTACCCAAGACCACCTGAGGACCATGAGGAAGATGCTGTGGTATGCTGGAACTGACTTTTACAGTTCACGGGAGCCAACTCTTAAATGTTCAGGAAGTTTATAAGCCATTTATTAAATACAATGCTTATTCAAAATTATATTAACTTAGAATGAAATAAATCACATTAAAAACAAATACTCAAAGCCTACCACTTCCTAATTACTTTGGGACATTACACTATCATTTATGTTCTCGAGGTAACTCACATCTGCTGTGGCTCCGTAGTGGAGCTATTGTACATTGAGGGGCCACTGCAGAACTCTTCTCAATTCCACAGTCAGTGACATCATGTTGGTAGCTGGAAACTGGCCAAGGAAAGTGACTGTTCTACCTCATAGAAGTTCACAGGTGCTACAAGGTACGACTGGATTTATTGCTTCGTTGATTGTGTAAGGCTTAAGAGAGTGATGGAGAAATGTAAATACTGCAGATTAAACTTAAAATTTGTCATGCCTGCAGCTATTTAATTGTGGAGAGCACAAAAATAATGAGGAAATATTTTTCTAGTGTTCAAATACTATTATCAGATTCAACAAAGAGTTACTTATGTCACTGATAAACAAGAAAGTTCTGACATACAGTAAAACACCAGGAACCTTTAAGTTGTAAGTATACTCTTTCATCGACTACACTGTAGCTTGGCTACAAGAGTTTGGCAAAAATCAGTAAATATATTCTGTGAGAATTAATTGGCTATATGGACTTTATAATGAAGAAATGAAGGATTGTATAATTTATTATTATTCATAAATTGTTACATGTTCTTTATATAAGAAAAATTATCATACAATATATATACGTACCTGTGTGTATATATATGTATACATCTCTTCCCCCTGGAGAACCAGTTGTTAGACATTTATCTGCACACCACAGGGTGGGGGTAATTCTCCAAAAGGAAATCAGGATGCTGAGCAGCCAAAAAACATAAATAAAAGTTTCCTATGACACACATAAACCTGCAATTGTATAACAATGCATGGAGTGTACAGGAAACAATAGAATTCAGGAAAGAAAGAGTGTAAGTATAGAGAAAAAAGTGAAAGGAGAGAAAGGACTAGCTTGAGGGTAAGTCCAAGTTGAAGGGAAGTATATTGTTGATCCTATATTTCAATTGTGAAATATGAAACTAGATTATATTCTATGAAAGTGCAGGGTTGAGATAAGAAAGGGGATTGATGAGACTAGCAAATGTTTAGAAGAGATTTGAAAGGATAAATTTGAGGGTGCTATATTTTATTATTCTCTGTAATGCCCAAAGAACACTGTATATATAGTAACTTCAGTTAATATTTGGGCACTGGACATGTAAATACAGCATTGTGTTATGCGGTAATCCTGGATTTGCATTTACTAGCTCAGTGACATTGGGCAAATTAATCCCTTGGTCCCTCAGTTTTCTCATCTGTACAATGGAGATGATAATATTAGCTAATTTATTGTATAGCTTTGAGAATAAAAATGTTTTGCATGTGTAAAGCCTTAGAATTGGGAGCCAGTTAGCTGCTGCTGCTGCTGCTGATGCTTCTGCTTCTTTTTCTTCCTAATATTATTATTTTAGTTCCATGTTTTCTTCTAATGTTTTGACTCTTCCATTAATAATGGGTGGTCAGTGATTACTTCTGTTTACACCGTGTCTCCCTCTTTTCTCCTCTTTTTTTTTTTGTGAGAAAATGAAAAATAGCCCTGATGACAATCAGACCACAGTATTCTCCACAGAAATAATGCTAAGAGAAGGCCATCTTCAAGGCCACAGAAGTGACTAACCAGCCCCCTCTTCTGACTAACATGAATTATTATATTGCTACTTCTTTATTGATGGCCATTCCAGGCTTGCGGTAATCTTCCCATCTTTTGACAAGACATGTTAAGGTTCCTAATCACTGTTTCCCCTGCTTCTTGAGAGCTTCCAGTTCAAAACTGGTCCCTGCTTCCTTAACGCCTCCATAGAAGCATCAAGCATAAGCTCAAATCCCATAAGAAGCTGTTCTCAGCTCCTCTTTACTGAGATGCTCCTGTAGTTCCTGTCGGGGTACAATCTCCCTTGCTGCTGCAAACTGAATACACTCAAACTTCAATGAGTGTATTCTTGGTAATCTTTCGTCTGTCAAACTCAACAGTAAGTGGTTGTCTGAGAAGATCGAAAACCAATGTTAATTTGTTAAGAATTGTTTACTGAGAATGACTATAACTTTTAGTTAGTTGCTAAGAGAAGCAGTATGTTGTCAGGGGCTAGAAGGATGAAGATCCACCTGTATTACATTTCCATTCAAGCTGAGTTCTGGAGGCTTGAGCAGACACATCTTCAGACCACATTTAAGTAATAACCTCAATAGCTAGAGGGTGCAATTCAAAATTACTTCTGCAGTTGTCTTATCTCTTTCGTCTCCTTCAGTCTGGCAGGGCTCCTCAGACTTTCCTTGACTAGAGATCCTGACACTTCTGAAGATGATAGGCCAAAGAGTTTTCAGAATATCCTTCCATTTGTATTTGTCTAATATTTCCTTATGTTTAGATTCAGATTGTGCATCTTTAGCAGGGGTATTGCAAAAGTGATACTCACTCTTGGCCTTGGCCAGGTAGCTCAGTTGGTTAGAGCATCATCCCAATATACCAAGGTTGTGGGTTCAATCCCTAGTCAGGGCACATACAAGAGTCAACCAAAGAATGTACAAATAAGTGGAACAACAGACTGATGTTTCTCTCTCTTTTCTCCCCCTCCCTTCCACTCTCTCTCTCAAATCAATATATATTTTTTAAAGGTGACACTCCATTCTTTTCTCGTACTTTATCAGGTGGGCCACAGTTGCATTTGTTTTCATTGCTGGCGGTGTTCACTTGAACGGTTTGAAGGAGGTGGTGTCTGCCAGGTTGTCCACTGTGAAGTTTCTCTCTTCATTCTCAGTTTAATAAATTTGTTTTTCTGGAAATGGTAGCCTGAGATTATGTAAAATCCTTTTTCCCACAATAGTCTCAACTTATTTGTTTGCTTATTTACTTACTTATATAAAATATGAACTTGTGGTTTCCACTTTATTTTATTTACTTTTAAAGACTATTTTTATGAATAGCTCTCCATTTACAACAAACATGAGAGGGAGGTACAGGGATTCTCCCATATACTCCCTGACCCTATACATGCATGGTCTCTCTCACAATCATCCCTGCCAGAGTTGGACACTTGTTAGCATTCGATTTTATTTAATGGGCTGTAATCTGGTACTTTGCATTTACTCTGACCTTCAAATTATACCTGACTTGGACAGTGGAGCCCCTTCCATTTGGCTTTTCTGGTTTTTGACAATTCCCCATCATTTTTTGAATACTTCCTCACTTTCAGATGTGATAAAATATTATAGGCTTATCTTGTATTTTTTTGTTTGTTTGTTTCCCAGCCCTGGAATCAGCTATTTCTTCAAAGAAGCCCTGTTTCCAGTGGATAAAGGTCTTAGAAACCAAGGTCTGGGAGCTAGGTGTGCACAATGCTTTCGACCTCATCATACCCTCTATGACCTAGGGAATGTACATACACAGGCACCCACACATCTATTTTTATTTCTCCATCTATCATGTAGATAATTTTATAAAGTCCCAAGTTTACACTGAAGACTTCACATCCAGGCAACACCACAGGATTCCTTTCCATAATCATGAATTCATTCTCTGGCGGTGAAAATACATTACCCTTAATATATTTGTTTATTGATTAATGCGAATGCATGTAACTCACCGACATCACTATCCCAGCCCCTTCCCTTCCAGGCATATCCTCCTCACTCTGCTCAGGTTTGAAGTCCCCATTCTGGGGTGCTGCCATGTGCCCTCCGCTGTGGGCACCGGTTTGCTTCAACTGGGCTCTTACACCCCATATGTGGCCACTCTCACATGCAGAAACCTACCTCTCACCCCTCTTGGGCTCTGCCACCCTGCACTGAATCATCCCCACACAGAGATTTTGTCCTCACCCAGGCCGAGCCGCAGCTCCCTGCACCAGGCCATTGTTCCATCTCAGTTACTCTCCTTGCTCTGCCTGGGCTTTGGCACCCTGAGCTGGGATCCTCCTCTGTGGGTGTCTTCTTTTTGCTCCTTCACTTTGATATCCTGCCCTGGGCCATGGCTCTGTGGAAATGCTCAGGCTCTAGCAGCACCTTATGCCAGGCTGCCTCCAACAGAAACACTCTTCTCCCCTGACCTTGCTCCCAAATTCCACTCTGGGCCCCTGTGGCTCTCAAGTCAGACACCCGCTGTGCCCTGCTACACCTGGCTGTCTAGGACTGACATGTCAGGAAAGTAAGTGAAGAAAAGAGAAAGCATGTTTTTGGTTTATTTTTAATTAAGAATTCCTAATTTAATATCTTCATTCATGTGTTTTAATCAATCAGACCCTTTTGTTTTTCTGTGGTACGATCTACACACCCAGCATTTTAAGAGAGAGAACGTTACCTGGAATGTTTTTATTTTTGTCAGACCAAAACCTACCACGGGCTCTCCCTTGATCAGATTAGATTTAACATGGGCTTTCTCAGTCTGGTTCCAACCCATTTCTCCTGGCTGCTCTCCATGCACCTTCTGTCCTGTAACAGCACCTCGGTTCCACCAACCGCCTTGTCCTACTGCAAATCTGCCGTTCTCTTCCACTCACTGGCATGTGCTTCTCCTTCTTCCCGGTGGCCCTCGCCTTCTTTTCCACCAGGAGATCCCTGGCTCATTCGTTAAGATGCAGATCAAATTCTGCTTCTCAGTGGAATCTTTCCCAACTCTCCCAAGGACAGGTAGGTCCTTCCTGCCTCTGTAGAGAGTATTCAGAGTACATGACATTAAGCTTCTGCCCGGGACTGGCTGTGTTGTAACCTTGAAGAAATTGCTTAATCTTGCTAAGTCTCAGTTTCCTCATCTGTGAAGTGAATAATAATACAAACGAGTCAACTTCGTAGAGTTGTTGTAAGGGAATTTGATCATGTACAACAACAGGTCACAAACCCATCTGGGAAGTGATAATAACACAACCGAATCAACTTCATAGTGTTCCTATAAAGACAGATTCTGATAATGCATAGCCCTTCACAAACTGTCAAAATGTTAATTACTGTTATTATGATGATTGTCTGATTATATGTCTACCATAAAAGATCGTGTGTTCTTATAGTCTCAGCTTTAATCCAACATCCAAAACATAATGTGATGAACATTTTCAAAAGGAGTTTATTCATTCTACAAATACTTTTGTGTCCTTTGTGCCAGGCATGTGTTATGAAATTTTGTGACCAAAATAGAGGTGTGATCTGACCCTGTGGGATTCACTGTCTAGTGGGAAATAAGGAATTCAGCCAATAAATAAACAAATGAACAAATAAATGAAAATTGTGATTAGCCTTAAGAAAGGTAATTGGAAGATCAGTAAGAGAATGAAGAGTACACTAATGTGGAATAGGAAGTAGAGAAATATTTCTGAAAAAGTGATATTTGCCTGCGACTGGAAGTTTGAATAGAAATTGAACAGGTAAGCAGTGCCTCTGAAGGAAACAGTATGAGTGGAGGCACGGGGCAAGAAAGACTTGGCTGCATTAAGACAAGTGTCAGGACCCAGGGAATGCGGATGAAGGGGGGTGGGAAACAGTATAAGATGAGATGTAAGAGACAGTCTGGGAGTGTCTCATGCCAAATGGAAGGAATTTGGGGATTATGTAATGTACAATGGAAAGCCATTGAACTTTATAGTCAGAGGTGTGACCTGATCCTAATCTCCCCCACAAAGTACTCTGGGAAGAACTTATAGTAGGGACACAACTGTGAGGCCATGGCAGTGCCCAGGAGCTGTAGACCAGATGGTGCCAGTGGAGAGGTTGGAAATGCAGTTGGGGGACAGCACAGATGGGTCTGGTGATGAGTTGGATGCATTTGGTTTTGAGGGGGGACTTGTTCAGGATGATGAGAGCTTAGGCCTGGATGGGAGAAAGAGCAAGAGCAAAGGGGCGGTTTACTCAGATGGCGGATCTAAAGGGGGAAGTTTTTTGAGAGAAGATGAAGAGTTTGTTTTTGGACATGTGAGAGCATTTGAAATGACTGCAAGACATCTAAGAGGAAATGTCAAGCTTGCTGTTGATGAAATAGTGTGGAGGACAGAAGGAGGATCAGGGCTCAATTCATAAAACCAGGAGTGGTCACTATAGAGATGAAATCCCCATTCCCCTCTCTCTTATCTCTCATTATTGGCAAACCATTCATCTTATTTGCTATAATTTTTCTGGCTAATTGTCACGCTAAATATTTGCAGGTGAGTTGTATTTGCAGAAAGCTAGAGGCCTTCTCTGAAGGGTAATACAGTCAGTTCTACCATAACACGACACAGTCCATGCATTCCTCAAAGTGGAGTGCTCTGCAAAACTGCAGTAGAGACCGCAGGGCTCATGGGGAAAAGGGACGGCAACACTCAAAAACATCATCTGTACCTTGTTAAAAAAAGATAAAAACCCAATTAAAGTGGGAGCACAGGGTTATTTATATATGTTAAATGGTTAAGAAATACCTAAGTATGACAACAAATATGCCACTTTATCTTGAAAAGGACCTGAAGTTTGCTTCTGCTTAAAGAGCTTGGTGTGGAAAATCTGACTGTAAAAACTCTAGAAGAGAATAGAAATCAATACATTATTGAATGTCTGCATGAGGAAAGAGTTTCCAGCCTTAAGAGTAAGTCATAGATATGGTTTCTTACACCCTGCTGATTGCAGAGCAATAGTCTTGCTGTGTAACCAGCACCGATGACACTTAGATGCTGTTACTATAGTGTAAGCTTTTCTTGCAAAACTGTAGACTTGAAAATACTGTCACTTAGTGTTCTGGCAATATTCTTTAGCCATTGAAACCTGTTTGGCTCTCACTGCTGGCAGCACCCACGGCAGAGACATTCAGGGGCCTCACCAAGATTAAGTACAACCCATGATTCTCCCCGATACCAATAAACTTGCTCACGTCCTGGTCCACACTTCCTTCACCTCCTTGGACTCATGGCACAAAACAACTCCTATGTCTCATGTCTTGACCAGGGATAAAAGATGTTTGGTAGACCTTTTATTTGGTAAAGTAACTCAGGCAAAGTCTACTCTTGCTGGAATTAGCCCTTCCATAGTCTGAAATATTAGAAGGAGATGGACTGACATGGAGATCTGATGTTAGAAAAGGGATGACCTGTTTTTCAAAAGAGTGTTGAGTATATGAGCAGTCCTTCAAAGGGGGACTGATTCATTCACCGACTGCAGATTTTAGATTGCACTGTTGAATGCATATCCATTTTGCAGCTACTACTGCTTCTGTGCGTAGGAAATCTATCAGGAGCATCCTGGGACTTGAAGGACAATGTCCTGAATTGCTCATTTAAATGCAAATTGGATTCACCAGCTGTTGTTGCTATAAGTATTACCAGCCTTAAGGAGACATTTCATCCTAGCAACCAGAGATGATATAGATAACAAATTTTACTTTTATAAGAAAAAAAATAATCAGAGAGCATAAAAGGAATATTTTCTTCAAATTCATCTATTTCACAGGAAAAAAAAAACATTTTCAACAGAATTTAAGAAGACCACAATCAATTGCTCTAAAAGATTTTAGGAAAGTAACTATCATCACCAAGATGGATAAGGTCAGCAGTCTGTAACAATATTTGTTTGGTTCTATGTTAGGCAGTGCTTTTGTTTCATAATTTAACTAAACTCTGAGTGGAGTAAATAACTTAACTCTACAGCTTAAACCCATTAGTGCTGGTAAAGCCAAATTTGCATGAATTGTCACTTATTTAACCAAAATTATTTTTAGATTATTAACTGGATCTTCTCTTTTATATGGCAAGTACTTATTTATGGTCTACGTTTCTTTTGGAAAAACTATCATCAAAACATTTCAAAACACTTCTGCTTCTGATAGACTTGAATCCATGACACGTAAGGACTGTAAAAATCCACTGAATTAAACTCAAATGTCATGTGGTTTAACAAGTTTTACCGTTTATCCAGACTGTTTTTAAAAACCTTACTTCTAAACTCCAAGTCTTAATCGTTGCAATTTTCTTAAATTATGTTTGTGAAAAGAGACAAAATATGTACAAAATTCTTTCTATTTTAGAATGCTTAGAAGTATTTTCATGAGTATATTTAGACTTATTGTGCCTGTTAGCATCTTCATCTCATAGACAAGCTTGATGGAGACAGATAGATAGATAGATAGATAGATAGATAGATAGATAGATAGCCAGCCTCCAAGAGGCTTTCACCACTTTGGAATTTTCCTAAAACCTTTAAGGGAAAACTTTACCACTTATCAGTATTTTACATATTCTAAACCTGCAATGCAAAATCATTACTAGGTATTTTCTAGTTTACTTCACTGCTCAGGGTCTGTTAAATGAATTTAAAAGTCATAGTTCAAGTATCTTTGTAATTATGTTTGTTATGAAAGTATAAGGGATGATATTCTGTGAATTGTTACCTGTTAATGACACCCAACTCTCTCAAGAAGGAAGTATAGCAGGGTGGTATTAGGTAGTGCTTCTCAGACTCTGGAGAACATCAGAGTCACCTGGGAAGTTAAAATTCAGTGTGAGGGATCTCTACTAGATTTTTCTGAAGACATCTATAATTTTTCTTTAACTTTGATTACTGCTAATAACCTGCATTCCTAAAAGAAGGGAAAAGATATTAACTGTGTTTTTAATTACTTCACTCCTCTAATTCCCTTTTCTATCAGTCAGGGAGCCCTGCAGATTCCAACGCACTGAGACCTTCAAGTACGGTCCGCTCTTTGCTCTTCATTCCACCTACAGTTACTGCCTCAGTTAATGCTCTGGAGACGGTAATGGCTTCCTAACTGGTCTCCCTACATATTAATCCTTTCAATTCATCATCTCTATGACATTTATTTATTACATATGTAATTATGTTATATGTATAGTTTTATATGTTCAGATATATAATAGTATCCACAAATGACAATTCTTTTTCCTTTTTAAAATTTTTTATTGAATTTATTGTGGTGACATTGGTTAATAAAATTATGTAGGTTTCATGTGTACAATTCTATAATACAAGATCTATATATTGCATCGTTGTTTACCACTGAAAGTCAGGTCTCCTTCTCTCACTTTTTATCCCCCCCTCACCCTTTATACCTCCCTCCCCAGTCTCCTTTATGCCTGGTAATCACCGATACCTGTGTCTATGAGGTGGTATTTTTTGTGCTTAATCCCCTTTTCTTTCACCCAGACCCCAAACCTACACCCTTCTGACAACTGTTAGTCTGTTCTTAGTATCTTTGAGTCTGTTTCTATTTTGTTTGTTAGTTTATTTTGTTCATTACATTCCACATAAAAGTGAAATCACATGGTATTTGTCTTCCTCTGACTGGCTTATTTCACTTAGCATAATATTCTCCAGGTCCATCCAATGCTGTTGCAAAATGTGAGGTTCCCTTCTTTTTTTAGGGCCAAGTAGTATTCCATTGTGTAAATGTATCACAGCTTTTTTATCCGCTCATCTACTGATGAGTACTTAGACTGCTTCCAAATCTTGGCTATTGTAAATAATGTTTAAATGAACATAGAGGTGTATATATTCTTTTGAATTAGTGTTTGGGGTTTCTTCACAGAACTAGAATCATTGGATCATAAGGCAGTTCCATTTTTAATTTCTTGAGAAAATTCCGTACTGGTTTCCACAGTGGCTGAACCAATCTTCATTCCCACCAATTGTGCATGGGGGTTCCCTTCACTCCACATCTTCACCAGCACTTGTTTGTTGATTTACTGATGATGGCCATTCTGGCAGATATGAGGTAATATCTCAGTGCAGTTTTACTATTCATTTCTCTGATGACTAGTGACATCGAGCATCTTTTCACGTGTCTATTGGCCATCGGTATGTCCTCTTTGGAGAAGTGTCTATTCAGGTCCTTTGCCTATTTTTTAATTTGATACATATTTTTTGGCATTGAGTTGTATGAGTTCTTTATAACAATTCTTTAGTGGTTGCTTATCACGGTTTTTTCCAATTTGTGAAATGCATAGTACTAATGGTAAAAAAAAATTATATAGGACATGATAACTATTTAAAAAATAATTGTTAAGGAATTTGTGTATATTAAAATGTAATTTGCAACTTCTTTTAAGACAGGAGAGAGAGTGACAGCACTCTGCTCATACTTCCTCAGCCCACCTGGGTCTCACCTGTAGCTTCTACAGACTATACAGACCCGTTGTTTCTGCCTAACTGGTTGAGATGAGTACTTGGCCTGTGCTGGGAGGTAGACCTGAATGGGGCAGAGAGCTAACCCCTTCAGAGCAACTGACAGTGAGAGCCAGAAGTTTGGGAACATACACCTCAACTTCCTTACCTTTTGGTCAGACAATTGTGAGGCGTATTCTGCTGATATTAAAGAACATACGTTGCTCACTATGATGATCTGCTCTTTAACATTCTGTTTATTGCTTTCCTTCATTCCCTTTGATAATTCCCTACTCCCTTAACCTGTTATTTGGAATTACTTTCCAAGGAAATAACTTGCTCCAAAATTCTTGATTTGTGTCCTGCTTTTTAAGAAACCAAATCTAAAACACTAGAAAGAGTGGTTCTGGAAAACAGACCTCTAGAATGAAAGTCTGAAATTTGACGGTTCTCTGGTCAGATAGGAAAAAAGATCCCACTGGGGACACTAGCTGGGGTGGTGATAATTCTGGCGTGTTGAAGCACTGCTATTGTGATTTTTCAAGGAATCCTAGAGGTCAGCAGAAACATTCTCTTTCTCTCTCTCTGGCTAGCCATTCCTATTGCCTGGAAAGTGTGCAAAGGCTTCACTTGAAGACGTTCAAAATGATGCTTATCCTCCTCAACATCTGCTTACACATATGCTCATTTTCTCTAAGCCAGTAAACTGGGGTCAAGTCTCAACATGGGAGGGACAGAGAGGTAAATCTCTGCTGTTGGAAGAAGTGGATTATTAATGAAAGAGCTACAGTACATGGCTAATACTGACAGGACCTGGGAGCATGTATGGGAGTAGTGTTGGATGGCACAAGGGCAAAATGTAAAACTGCAGAGAAAAGAGTTGTATGAGGATTCTTTCCCATGACTCAGGATTTAACATGCTGGCAATAACACTGCTTGTATCACTCCTTAAAGCTGTGGTGGTAACAATGATATAGAAAATAAGATGGAGATGCTGTAACTGCCTTGGTAAACAATGGAGCTAGTGATTGAAAGGCTGAGAGGAGTGGCCATGCTGGAATAAGCTTATTACATAAAACAGCTATCTATGTTCCCATATGTGCAGAGGACACTTCCTTAAGCAACAAAGAAAGCACTGGCGGTGATGGGGAGACATTGGCATCACTGAGCTCAATGATGGCTGTCTGCTGTGAGCGAGTTGGTGGTACAAGTTGCTGCCATGGAACTAACTTTGTGGTAGCAAAGGGGATGATAGGATTCTAGAATAGGGGAAGCCCAATGGTGGCACTTAACTGTGAGAGGCATCACTACTGAAATGTGTAGCACAATTGATAGCAGCTTGGGGGCCTGGACCTACAGGGATCTGAAGCAATGGCTGACGAGCCATGGTTTCTCAGGAGTATTATAGATGGGCAGCCACTGAGAGTATTGTGTGAATTATATAACCAAATAATATTAAGATCTTGCAAATAGAGGCTTGAAGTCAACTGCTGCAATAAAAAGAAAAAAATCACCACTACCCATTTTAAAGACCTTAGCCTATTGACTAAAAAGACAAGTCCAGACCCCCTAAGGAAGGTCTATGTATTACTACAACACATATTTCCAGAAGCTGTTTACCAATTTATTATCAAAGGGCCCTATGGCCATTTATAAATACACTGTGCACTGGGGTTGGGGAAATACTTAGATCTTGTGATGATTATTGGATATGAAGGTTGATCCAATACTGACACCAGAGGCCTCAAAATGCTGCCATGGCACCCTTGTTAGACTTGCTAAAGATGAGGGCCAAGAAACAAATGGAGTCCTGGCCCATGCTCAACTCATAGCAGGTCCAACCCCATAACTCATCTCTGGTCATTTCTTCAGCTCTTGAGTAACTAATCACGATGGCTGCATTCAACAACTGGTAGAGGCATTGCTTTGGTTCCCTCACTTTTGGGAAAGACCCAGTCTGTTACAAAAGGCCAAGTGGAAACCTTTGAAATTGCCTGCACCCCTCCCACCCTCCCCCAGCACCCACACTGTAACACAGTGGATCAGGGTAATACCACAGTACTCCATCCAGGAGAAACTGCAGGAATTCTACCAAAGACTATTAAGATGTAAGGGTTGCACTCTTCATCATATCAAAATTGAATTTATTTGTGCAACCTTTATGAAAAATCACATGGATTATGGCAGATGCAGGTGAACTAAAAAAATAAATAAATAAATGGAACAGTGCTAGCTAGTGTTAGTCTTCGTTATTGTTTTTGTTGTGGTCACCTGGAAGCTAAATGAAGGCCCTGTTTCTGGGAAAAGGAAGTGATGTTCTATGTCAAGTGCTGCTGCTATGTCAACTAAAATGAGAACTGAGACTTGACTATCGGATTTAGCAATATGAAGGTAATTGTTGACCTGGACAGACACTATTATGGTAAAAGAGTGGAGGCAGAAGCCTGGGTGTATGGGGTTCAAGAGACAATGAGGGAGAGAGAGCGGTTGGAGATAGGAAACACCGGCAATGCTTGTGAGGAATTTTTCCATAAGAAGGGAAGCTAAAGGGGGGTGAGGTCAAGATGGGTTTATTTTTTCATGGGAGAAATTAGAGCACTTTTATGTAGATGGGAAATGTTCAGGAAAGAGGACACATTTATGCGAGTTAGGGGAGAATCGCTGTAGCAATTCTCTTGAGTAGGTAAAAAGAGTAGGAATCCAGTGCAGAAGTGGAAAGAATCAATTTTTTAAAATTGCCTTTAAAATTGCTTTTGAATTAAATAGAAGGAATTCAATTTTTTAAAATTGCTTTTGAATAAATGAGGCAATGTGTAAATGAATGAAATGAATGAAAATGTTCTCTTTAGACAGGCTATGGTTAGGTTAGTAGCAGGTAAACATGGCTTCAGACGGTACTATCCTCTGGGGGCTAAAAAAATTAAGACATCTCCAGGTGTTTCACCATTTATAGTGTTCAAGTTTTGAGAGAGATGCAGTACTGGAATTACGTCTACTATAAACTTTGACAATTGGCTTAGTCTTTTCCTTTCACTAAGTTCAAAAGCAAACACGCCTACTTTTCAAATCCTTTTTATAATACTTCTCTTTAAGGCATTTTCTGAGGGAAACTGCTATGATAATCTAGTGATTCAGATGAGATGAGCTGTATTATTCCACATATAGCTGAGCATTTGTGCAACCATAGCTCTTATCCTTTCATATTCCCTTATTGTTCATGTTTAGGCCATGTATCTAATTTTCAAGAGCAAATCCCCAGGAAATGGTAAGGCCCTTGATATTTTTGTGTAAGTTACAAGTATGAGGAAGGAGAAAATCTCAGGATGACTGAGCACCTGTAAAAGCATTGAGAAACAGAGAGTTTTCTAGGGTGAAGGATCTCAGAAATCACCTGGCTCAGTGCCCTGAGTTTGCGGGTGAGGGAGATTAAGTGATTGACCCTGAATGATAGGACTAATGGCAAAGCTGGAACTATGGGCAAGGTTTCCTGACTCACAATCTAGTGCTCTGTCTACCATACCCTCCCTTTTGGTGTAATAAAAAAGTTACTGTGTCAAATTTTAGTATATATGTAAGTATATTTCAGTATAATATATAGTCACAAGGAGTTTATGCAGATGGCCCATGAGATATTTCTTTTATATAGTCAAACAATTTTTATTTTAGAATAAAATAATTTAGAAAGATTTTTGGAAAATGGTGTATATTAGTTTGTCAAAGAATAAGTTAGGTTGAGAGATATTTTTTCTGTTCTGATAGAAGTAGGATGTTAGTGACTAGGAAACCATTTTATTTTAAAGAGAGGAAGAAAAATGCTTTTCATCAGTTTTTATGGTTAGGTGACTAAGCAGCTCTATGAATAGGCAGCACCTCCAATGTACATGTGAGATATTAAGTAATGGTTCCGAGGTAACACATCCAGAAAGTGAGGAACTGGTTGGGATTTCATGAAAGAGAAATTTGTGAAAGAAAAGAAGCCATTATTACCTCATAATTTTGTGCAAATCCAGCTGTTCTATATGACTTTGTTCATATCTGCCCTACCATGAGTAATGGCATAATGATCAGAACAAAAAGGTATGGGAATTCAATGAATAGCTGATTGACTGATTGACTGGTTGATTGATTGACCATGTCTGCTGTATTTTCTCTCAGCAACTTTTTGTGACGGTGAGAAAGTCACTTAACCTCTCTCTGTCCTCATCTAATTACTGAGATCAATGTCAAGTTCTAATATTTATGAGTCTATGGGCTCACAAATCTGAGAATTTCAAAATCTGTAGAATAGACACAATCTTTGTACCACTGAATAATTTTGTTGAGTATCCTGATTCTATTTCTATTGAGGAAATATATGGACATTATACAAGCTAGTAATTTGCCAGATGCATTGCCTGATTCACATGCTATTTAAAGAGACACTGATAAGTAATTTAGAAACAAAATTGAGGTGTATGGGTTTTTTTGTAAAAAGGAGAAGGAACAGAAATATATATAATTTAAGAAAATTATTTAATATACAGTAATTTTCCAAAAGCTTCTATTATGAGAAAATATCTGGTACATGAGAACCCAAAGGTAAATTGAATTAGAAATCAATATGAAACTGTCAGTGAACTATTTCCTTTAGTATTTAGTGATGTATAATTTCAAAGGTGACACACCTTTACTAGCACTTCAGCCGATTTAGGGTGTCGTCAATCTGAACGCTGGAAAGTGCAGCTTGTGAAAGAAGAGAAGTTCTCCAACCACGATGCACCACTCTGTATCTACTTTCAGAACTCTTTCTGGGGCAAATCATGAAAACTGGAAACTATTGGGTTGGTCAAAAGTTCATTTGGATTTTCCTGTAAGATGGTTCTATTAGCAGTTAGTTGTCTTTAACTTCATTTGAAACAATTTTCTTAGATTGTATTGTGACAGCTGTCATATCAGCATGCATTTAAAAAAAACTTACCAAATTCTAAAAAACTTATCAAAACTGGTGAATTTTTGTATGGCCATTTTAATATTGAAGATGGAAGAAAATATGCAACATTTTTGTCATATAATGCTTTATTATTCTAAGAAAGGTAAAAACACAACTGAAATGCAATAAAAGATTTGTGTAGTGTGTGGAGAAGGCGCTGAGACTAATCAAACATGTCGAAGTGGTGTGCGGAGATTTGTGCCAGAGGTTTCTCGCTGGGCAGTGCTCCAGGGTCAGGGAAACCAGGTGAAGTTGATAGCGATCAAATAGAGATGTTAACTGAGAACAATCAACATTATACCATGTGGGAGCTAGCCAACATACTCAAAATATCCAAATCAATAAAGTTATTGGTGAAAATGAAAAATGTGCCATGTATTTTACTGAGAAAAACCTAAATGGACTTTTTGGCCAACTTAATACCTTCAAATTCTTTCCTTTCCTTTTATTGACATATATTTCTTTTTTGTAACTTTATTTTTGTTGTTGACACTTTACAGCTGTCTCCATTTCCCCCCCTATGACCACTTATATCCAGGTCTCACCCCCTTCACTCTGGCCATCACCACGCTGTTTCCTGTGTCTGTGGGACATGCATACACGGTCTGTGGCGAGTTCTCTCTCCTCCTTCCATCCCGTCTCCCACTCCTGCTCTGCTCTGGAACAGACATAAGTTTCTTTACGTGTCTGTCATGTAAAGCTACGTGTTATTAGGAGCTTCGAAGAATTTTAAAAATGGAGAAGACATTACTATCCTCAAATGACTTGGGGTCTAAGAGAGGGAAGAAGACAAGTATACATATAATTGTAATGCAAGGGGGAGGATTTGAAGTCTCAGAAGTATGGTAAAAAACGTGATGGAATTTTGGTTGAGCTGACATTAAAATTATAGATGTTAAGCCACCAACCATGATTAGTTCTTGGTCATTCCTCATAAGGTTAGTTCCTGTTCACGTTGCTGTTGTGAGCAGATCACCACTGTGTACTTGGTTATTGCTGGTGGAGAGGATGGCTTTTGATTTTTCAAGCTTATTTTTATAAAACTGATTTATTTAAATCATGCTAGTAGAAGGTTATTTATGTTGGTATAGAATGTTGGTGGCCAAACCTTATAAATAAAGAAGTTCCAAGTTTTCCATTCCTAGTCTCAGGAAATGTTTTGCTTTATTTTAGTTTTTAAGTAATAAATAGTCAAATATTTCTGTGTCATTGGAGAAATCTCATGATTCCCTAGTTTGCATAAATTAATTTGGTGACATAATTGTTAGGCTTTTCTGTTATTCAATCCTTCTTTTCAACCCTAGGTCAAACCATACTTGGCCATTATTTTAAAATGAACTGCTGGAACTGGTAGGCTAATCTGTTGCCAAATCAAGTTCTCAGGGCACAAAATGTGACAAATGAATAAATACAAACAAAACTGTCCCTGGGAGAGAAGAGGCTGACAACCAATGGATGTGCAAAAGCAAATTCATGAGTCACAGTTCAAAGATCAAAATTTTACACCTATTTTTTGCCTGCCAATCTCAATTTGGAAAAGATGGGACACTGAGCAATTTTATGTTTCTCTCTTCACCAGGCATCAGATGGAAACAAAAAATTCTCACGCTTTTCCAGCTCCTGCCAGTTTTCCTAGGACCCATCTCTAGGCTCTGGGGTGAATGGCATGTCCCTTCATGTCTCATCCTGGTTACCAGAAACTGTAGCGGAGGAAAAATAATTTTTCCTCTATGCTTCATGGGGATACTTGGCTGCGACCTCTTTTTCTCCAGGACACCTCATAAAAGGTTAAGCTTGTCTAGTTTGAAAGTTCCCCACTGTGGCCACTGTGATTTGGTAAAGCTAACCTGCTTATTTAGCCTTAGAACAAAATTTAGTTCACCTGTGGTTAATGGACCAGTCAAACTCCAGACCCAGTCTGATTTCCCAGTCTGACCCCAGACCCAGTTCAGTTTTTAAGTGGGACCCATGCTGGCCTCAGCGGATTTCTAGACTCTCTGTGAAGGCACAGGGTTCTGGACCCAGGCTGGAAAAAGCAGTGTAAGGTCACGTTGCTTATAGGCGACGTGTGGGTCTGTCAGGCACTATCCTAACTAGTGCTGATCAGGTGATTCCTGACTGACTGGCTTACGATTCCAGTTCTGGGAGAGCCAAAACTCTAATTGAGTTAACTCTCAGTTTGGTGAAGTGAAGCGAAGCATAAATGACTCCATTTTGGGCCTGCTATCTTGTTTTTAACAACTCTTACTCTTTCTTATGGCTTCTTAGTCAAGTCTCTTTGTGGTAGGAAGATCTATGCTTTTTCCATCTTTTGGACTCAGCTCCACACTTGGACCTGGGCAAGAAGGCCCTTGCTCTGAGCTCTTTACTTCGGAAGACCCCCCTCTGGCCCTCCTGCAGCTGTGCTCCTCCCATTAGGGCCATGGCAGGGGAGTCCAGCCTTTTGGTTCTCGGCGCCACGCTAGAAGAAGAAGAGTTGTCTTGGGCCACACATTGAATGCATCGCAATACATAATCACACACAAAAAAATCTCATAATGTTTTAAGTAAATGTACAATTTTGTGTTGGGCCTCATTCATAGCCATTCTGAGCCACACGCAGCCTGTAAGCCGCAGGTTGGCCACGCCCCGAGGACCGCTGATCCAAATATCTTGGGACCCCTCCCTCTGCCACCATTTAAACTGTGTTATGGATGCTTTGGTCCCTGAAATTCCCCATCGAAACATATCTGAGCCCACTTCAAAGGCCTGATGATGACTTTTTGTTAGGCAGGCCATGTTGCTGACACAGGCTGTTTGGATGGAAGCTTGGATGGAAAAAGGGAGGGGCTTTCAGGCAGAGGACGGGGCTAGGGTTGGAGGTAGAAGCTACCCGCCAGCTTTAGGTGCAAACTCCAAGTCCGCTTATTCTAGATGAAGATCTGCTTTTCTAGCATTAGGGCCCATTGAGGAAACCAAAAGGCTGACAGGAACCTGGAAAGAGGGCTGGGACACTGTGCAGGGAAACGACCCAACTACGACTGGACGGAGGTAGGAGGAGCCTCTGCACTGGTGGTCGGAGCTCCCCACTTCCCCACCGCCTCACCTGCCTTTCTGGAGGCCCCACCTCCGTCTCGATCATTTCTCATATCTGTTCTTGCTAAAACCAACAAACAAAAATATTTGATTTCTCTAATTTGTTCTCTTAGAGGCACTAAAATACCACAAGTACAAGTTTTTTTAAGGTTTTTGATAATTTTTTGCAGCGACTAATTTAAGACGATTTTTCAAATTACTTATTTTTATCAAAGAGCTCATCATATTTCACAAACTCATTTTGATGATTTAAAAAGGCATTAAATTATGGTTTTAAAATGTTTTATGGGCAAATAAGTTGGCTAACGGGGATACACCACAGCCTTCGAGCATCTGAGATTGACCACCTTGGGCCCACATACCCCTTCAAGACTTCCAGATAACCTATCTTTGTATTAATGCTTACTTCCAAACTGCTCTGTCTCTCTTGCTCCCTCATGCCACCCACCTGATTCTTCCAGAACATTCAACTGTGGCTTCTAGAACTCATGACCTATCACTGACAAACTGCCTCACATCTTCAGTCTCCTCTGTGAACATCCCTGCCATCTTCTCACTCTCACTGAAAACTCCTTTGAGATTAACACTTTCCCTGTGGTTTTTCTCTTCATGCACTAAGTACCCCAGGATCTGGAGCCTAGGGAGGCACCCTTGGCGACTCACTCTGTTGTGAAAATCTTGTTCCTCACTATGTCTTAAATTCTTCCATTTTTCTTCATTTGCACAACTAACTTGAACTCCTTAACCATCTCTAAGTTCTGCAGTAGCTTTGTAACTGCATTTCCTGTCCCCAGTGTGGCCTCCCTTCAATCTGTCCTACACACTGCCGTGATATCGATCCTTCTAATCATGCCATTTCCTTGATTAAAACCCTTCAATAGCTCCCTGCAGCTTTCAAGGATAAAGTTCACACTCTTTCATTTAGCGCCTAAGGCCTTTCGTGACCCCATTTCTGTCTGAGGTTTCAGCTTTATTGCCTGCCACCCTTTCCCATTCACCCTTTGCTCCAGCCGCGCTGAGCAACCGGTAGTTCTCTGCAGTTTCCCAGGAGAACTCCCTCCCAGGCCGACTTAGGTGCGCCTGCTCCTAACAACCTGTCCATCTCCATGCATCCATCTCCGCTGTCATTGCACTGTGCCACGGTCAGTCATTTGTAACTTCTTGAGGGCAAACATCATGTGTCAGTCATATCTGAGTCCTTAGAACTGGTGGGTGTTGTTGAATAAATGAATAAAAGACAGGATAAGCAAACTATTCTACCAGTATAAATGGTGCGTAATTTTGAGGGTTTTGTTTTTTGCTCAGGAGCAGGGTTGTTCTATAATGATGACTTTATTTTCTTTCTATTGGTTTCTATGAAGTGTTGTGTGCATGTGTTAGGTGGTGTGGAGGTGATGGGGAGAGTGTATGCTTGTGTGTGTTGTGTGTGTTTGTGGGTGGGAAGTTTGCAGGAAAAGAATTATTTTCCTAAGTATGCCCTCAAAAACCTGGCTTGCATGAACAGTGGAGAATAAATTCCCAGGATTAGCTGTTGAATAAATTCCTGGGACTACCTATCTCAGAAACTCTTATGGACTAAGATTAAAGTCTTTTAGGGTTCTTCACCTTAGTTCCTCTGGGCACATTCTTTTGTTCAGCCATCCAATTAGCATGATGTTCTCATTAACAACAAAATCTAATCAACCAAATTTACTGTTCACAGAAATAACCCTCAGAGATTTGATGTGAACTAACAAGTTACTGAGGATAATGGGCTTTAAAATCAGACTGGCTGAAAAATTAGGCAGTGAAAGTGTCTTTCATGTCCTTTCCTTGGTCCGGAATGTCCTCTCCTTGCATTTCTGCAGGGCGAACTCTGATTCATTCTTCAACTCCCCTGACTTGCCCAGATCAACTAAGCATCCTCCTGTAAGCATCATCCTGTATGTCCCCGCTCCCAGCGACACTTACAGCTTTAAGAACAGGGACTGTGTGTGTGTGTGTGTGTGTGTACGTGTGTGTGTATCCTCAGTTCCTAGTATCGTGTATAAAGCATGGTAGAAGCCAGTTAATACTGCTTACATTTCTGATCTTGGGAGGCATCAAACTCTGATGATAGCTATATGGCTTGACCAGAGAAATTACTTGCATATACAATAACTATGTATTTGTTTCTATGAAAATAACACATATTACTTATGGAGAATTTGGAATACATAGAAATGTGTGAAAAAGAATATTTAAATTCCCTGTAATCTTTATATCTACCCAGGGTTAATTATTGTTAACAACTTGAATAATTTATTTCTGTATATGTACAAAATTTGAGGATCGAATTTAAATATTTATAATGTGTTTAAACATTTAGCTTAACTTCAGATTGAATCACAAATTGTAAAATGTGATGCTCTCCTAAGAAATCAAATACTCCCTTGAGGGAAAGCAGTTTCAAGGACAGAAGGGACATATGAGTTTAAAAAAAAGGAGTTCAATTTAGGGAAGCATTTAGCCTTGAAGGAGCTATTTATCCAGTATGAATGAGCATTTTATTCTGAAACCAAATCTTATTTGTATAGGATTAGTCTTTTGACTTTTCCCTACTTTTTAAAACCTGTTTTATAAAGATTGAAGAACCAGTTATTCCATTCTACAAGGACTTGTTTATGGACCTTACCAGCTGAGGGGTAGCTGGCAGCCAGGGTGAAGAGAAATGATTTGAAAATGAATAGATATTCCCAGGTGGCTCTTGGATTCCAGCCCTTGCAGTGATGCCCCCATTGTTCCCAATATTACCACACATCTATCCTGGCTGCTCAATTTGGTCTGCGGAGCAGTAGCTGTGACATCGCCTGAGCATTTGTTAGAAACACAGAATCTCTGTCCCACCGCAGATCTACTGACTCGGAATCTACGCTGTAATAATATCTCTGGTGACCCTAAGCCCACTGAATGTGAGAAGCAGGGAATGGTGTGCAATGACACCACAACTTCCTGAAATTCTTTGAATTACAGTAGCAGGTTACTGATGTTTGCTGTTTTTGACTTTTAAATCATCATCCAGATCTGGCTTTGAGGACAGGCCCCACTGGGCCCACCCTGCTGTCTGGAAAGGTTATTTGATGCTCAGCTTTCTATTTCTTCTGCACACAGCCCGACTGTTTTCTGAAGTGGAGCCCATCACTGCTGCACCTTCCTTTTTGTTTAAATTCCTCACCTGAGAATTTGTTTATTGATTTGAGAGAGAGAGAGAGAAACATCGATGTGAGAGAAAAACATTGTTTGGATACCTCCCTGAAGTACACACCCCAAGAGGGTATCAAACCCCTCAATCTAGGTATGTGCCCCGATCGGGGATCCAACATGCGACCCTTTGGTGCAGGGGATTGCACTCCAACCACCTGAGGTACCCGGCCAGGGCAGCACTGCTGCACCTTTCATAAACCTCTGGTTCTGTTGAAATTGCTGGCTTTATGCACTCCTACAAATTTCACTAGAGGCAGCACTCTTGTGCTGGTGGTCTTCTGCACTCAAGAGCTGGCTTCTGCCTCAGTGTGGCAGCACTGATGTGATGCTATTGTTCTTTTGTCTTGTGTATCATTTTTACCTGCATGCTTGGAGTTCTACCTACCTGTCTCTGTGAGGTGAGGAGGAACATTTTTGTATATTTTTTCAAATAACTCTTATATATAGATATATAGCTATATGTCATCCTACAGACAAGTAAGGTTTAGAGGATACAAAACATCCCCCAAATTCACAAAGCTTTTTTTTTAAAGATTTTTAAATTTTATTTTATTTTTAGAAAGGGAAGGGAGGGAGAAAGAGAGAGAGAGAGAGAAACATCAATGTGTGGTTGCTGGGGGCCGTGGTCTGCAACCCAGGCATGTGCCCTGACTGGGAATCGAACCTGCGATGCTTTGGCTCACAGCCTGTGCTCAGTCCACTGAGCTATGCCAGCCAGGGCTTAAATTTGCAAGGCTTTTAACTGACCAAACCAGGTGGACATCAATAAAGCTTCCTAAAAACACTGAGTTGGCAGGCCTCCAAAATGGCTTGCCATAATCCCTACCTTCTGTTTTTTTTTCCTGACTATGTAGTTCCTTACCATTGTGTATCAGGGTTGGTCTGTGTGACCAGTGGAATATGGCAGAAGAAATGGTGTGCCATTCTGAGATGGGGCTGGAAAAGACACTGCAGCTTTCCTCTTGGTTTCTCTCTCCATTGCATCACATACTTGTGCGGAGACTGCTGTCGGGTCATGGGCAGCCCCATGGAGAGGTCTAAGCATTGTGCAACTGAAGCTTCCTGCCAACAGCCCTGTGAGCAAATTTGGAGGCAGACCCTCCATCCCAGTCCAGGCTTTAGATGACTGCATCTCTAGCTAATTTCTTGACTATAACCTCCTGAGATATGTTGAGCCAGGAACACCCAGCTAAGCTGCTTCCTCAGAAACTTTGTGAGATCACAAATGGTCAAGTGGCCCAGTATCGGAGTAACTTGTTATGCAGTGGCAGTTATCTGATAGTCTTATTTCCCTTTGTCTGTCAAAATACATATGTCCTGAGGACTTTAAACTGCAAACTATTTATAGGACTCCAAACAATTATAGTGGCCACATGATATAACTGAGCTTCAAGTATTATTTGAAAAAAATATACAAAAATGTTGAAAACAAAGATACTCCTGTAGAAGCTTAGGTGTAGGTAGTCATGCTCCCATGTTTTTTCTGGGTGTGACCTATGCCTCCCCAGGGCTCACCAGGGTTGCACCAGGTGGGGCTGAGGAGCAAGAAAGCTGGACTGCTGGGGGTGAGGCAGCACCAGGCAGGACGCCCTGAGGTCCCACAGAAAACGTGATCCCTCCTTTTAAACAAGTCTGCCCCATTCCCTTTACCTTGTTCTGTGGGCCTGTGATGACAGTGGCAGCACTGAGATCTCTCCCTGGTCACCCTTGTGTTGTCTGGGACAATAGCTACTGGCTGCTGTTAAGGTGGCTCATCCATACTACTCTCCTTATCAAATGGTCCCGTAGCCACACGGTTGGTGTTCTCTTCTGATCAGCTTTCTCTCTCTTTTTTTTTTTACCAGATAGAATACACAGGCTGAGAATTTTCAAAATCTTTAAAATTCTCTTCATTTTTTTTTTAACAATGCCATTTTAACTCATTTCTTTCCTCTCACATTTCACTATAGGCAGTCAGGAGGAACCAGGCTACTCCCTCAACACTCTGCTTAGAGATTTTCTCAGCCAGTCTTGCAGTTCCATCACTCACAAGTTCCGTCTTCCACAGAGCGCTAAGGCACAGACAGTTCAGCCAAGAGCTCGGCCAGTTTATTACTAGGGCTGCTTTTCCTCCAGTTTCCAATAACATGTCCCTCATTTCCATCTCAGACCTCACCAGAATGGCCTCTACTGTCCGTATTTACACCACCATTTGGCTCAGGTTTACTTAAATATTTTGTAAGACGTTTGAGGCTTTCCCCACTGCCCTCCTCTTTTCTTTCTCAGCTCCCACCAGAACCACCTTCAGAGGTTCCTGAGAGGCAGTTTGGCCACTGGCTGGCGTGCATCTCACAACTCTTCCAGCCTCTATCCATTGATCAGGTCCACGCTGCTCCCAGGTTTTTAGGGGTTTTTTACAGCAGTACCCAGTTCTCAGCACCACTTTCTGTCTCAGTCTGTTAGAATTATTAAAACACAATACAATTGACAGGGTGACTTGTAAACAACACAGATTGGTTCCTCACAGTCCTGAAGGATGGCAAGTCCAAGATCAAGGTGCTGGCAGATTTGGTGTCTCTTGCAGAGAACCTGCGTCTCAGTTCATAGATAAATACTTTTTCATCTCTTTGCTGTCTGCAGTCACCGCTCCTCCCCTTATCCACAGTTTGACTTTTCTCAGTTTCCGTTACCTGCAGAGAGTCACAGTCCAAAAATACTATATGGAAAATTACACAAAAAGTTCACAGGTTTAAATCATGCATCATTCTGAACAGCATGAAGAAATCCGACAGAGCTGTCCAGCTCCATCCAGCTCTGCCCCACCCGGTCCCACTCAGGACACGAATCACTCATTTACCCATATGCCCATGCTGTATGTGCTCCCCACCTGCTGGTCACTTACTAGCTTTCTTGGCTTTCGTGTAAGATCGTAATCTCCTAGCTAGAAAGAACTATATTTCATGGATTCACCACGGTTCCAGCACATTTTCAAATGTGAAAAATAATAAACATCTCAGTGATCACTACGGAAAAACAACTCATGAATATGCGTTTGGGTATCGATCTTCCTGTACTGGATGCTGTACGAAACAAATGGCCTCATGATGCAGCTCGGAATTTTCTATCCTGGGGAATAGCATCAGAACCAGCAAAATCTAATTACTTTTCGCTCGTAAAATAGTTCTGGGGATTTTTCTAAAAAATGTGCACATTTTTCTCATTCCTTTTCTTATTGATGTTTGAGGTATGTACATTCTCAATGGAGAAGAAGCCAGATGCAGGGCAGGTAAAGTACCACACAAAACAGGATTAAAAGCAGAGATAACTAGAAGAGTTGTTTCAATGAGAAAATAAGTTCTTTCTTAATTCTCAATTTCCTGCTAGGGCCGCCTTTTGCTGAGGAAATCTTGTATTCCTCATCTCACCGTCAAGACCACAGTCAACAGAAACCTTGGGCAGTTATTTCTCATCATGATGAGTCCAGCGCCATTAAGCTCACCTGGAACCTTCTGTAGTGAGTTCGGGTAGATGGAGTTATCTAAGGGTTAGAGAAGGAGTCTGAGTTTTCAGGAAGAAAGCAATATATAAAATGGCATTAGCATTTATTCATTAATTTAATAATTCACAAAATACATGTTTATCATTCCAGAGGCTAAATAAAACTGACCCCACTGCCAAATTTCACATCCTCATTGTGCTTCCATTCTAGAGAGAAAAATGTAATAAATAAGTAAACTACATAGGATTTCCAATGCTGATATGAAGAAAAATAAAGCAAGGAGAGGAGATAAAGGGTGCTGGGTGGTGAAAGTATTCTGGGTTTTTCTATTTTAAATAGAGTGGGCGGAAGACCTCACTGACAAGAGTACATGGAGCAGAGATCTAGTAAGAGTGAGGGACAGGTCATGTGGATAACTGTGGGAAGTATCACCCAGTCCGAAGAAACTGCAAGTGCAAAGGCCCTGAGGTGGAGGAGGATTTAGCCTGCTTTAGAAACAGCAAGAAGGCCTACGGTTCAGAAGTGGAGGTAGTGAGGGAGGGCAGGAAACGTCGGGGGTGAAGATAAGAAATGAGCTAGACTTTGAAGTTCATTTTAAGGACTACAATTTTTCCTGACAATGAATTCGGTTTTGAGCAGAAGTCAGGCGTAATCTGTGCTACGTTTTAATATAGTCACTTTAACTGACGTTTTGAGAAGAGGCTGTGGGGCAGATCTGGTCTTGTCTGAAAGCCAGCTGCAACACGTGAGGGCTTTCTCTCATTCTTCGGCGGACCCCCGCCGGCTGGGGCGCTGCGAGTGCTCATTGCGTGCATGGGGGGCGCTGTTGTCTACGCGCAGAGCAGAGCCCACGGAGACGGGCTTCCATGTCAGAAAGACTTGTGTTTAATTTTGGGTGCCGCCTTTACCTTTGAATCATGTTTGCAAGAAATTTAATCTCAGTCAGTCTTAGTTTCCTCATCTATAAAACAGAGCTTGGGAGAGGCTCAGACAAAATAATTATGTGAGTTCTTACTGTAACACTTCCACATAGCAGGCACTTAACAAACAATATAACTATTGCAATCCTAGTCCCCACCTTACGCTAAGAGCCCTTGATGCTTTCTCATGCTTTAGCCTGGCCTCCCTCTGAGCTCCGGGTCATGCTTCCTGTCCCGGGACATGTCATGGCGAGCAATGCTGAATGGGCAGCCTCTCTCCTGATATCTCATGAAGTCAGACCGTGAGCGTGCGCCACTGTGCTGAGACCCTAGCCCAAGAGAGGAGGAGCAACTTTGGGCTGTGTCTCTCAGTTTCTTTTAAATCTATAGTCCCTAACTGAGGGCACTGGGGAAAAACCAAAAACTATTAGTTTCAAAATTCTCCACCTTTCTCTTCCAACTAAATGTACTAAAAAGAAGTTGCCTAGACCCATGATAAACTTTTTTACAGGATGACACACATAGAAAATAATGGTATTTGTACCGGCCATTTGTGTAAATAGAGGAGACACCTTGTGGTTGGAAGTTATGGACCCAGGAGCTTCAGCTACTCTAGGTTCTGCCCCCCAGCCTCCAGAGCTGAGGGAGTCAATGACTTTGCCCAGTCCTCTTACGGCAGTGGGGTAAACGATCTTCTAGGCCTACACAGAGTTTAGAGGGTCTAAGCTGTGGGATTTTCAGTGCTAAAACTTGGGAAGTCCCAGGCAAGCCAGAACAAGTTGGTCACACCACATACCAGCTGGGAGGCTCTGGACTACACTACAGCCTGCCCCTTTAGCTGAGTCCATGGAGGAAATAAGTAAACGGGGGTGGAGGGGAGGTGGAGAATCTCAAGAGGCCAGCTGGATTCCACTGCCAAAGCAGAGGGTCACTGGTAGAAAAGGTTAGAAGGGGAGAGGAAAGGAGCCAAAATTTTAAGATGCCTTTTTGGATGCATTTTTAGAGAGATTACTTTTTTTTTTTTTTTTTTCAGAGAACTTAGAGTGGAATAAAAAGAGATCTTGAGAACAGATGTTTTCCAATTATTTTTGGATCCTAGCACCTGTTGGTATGACTAGGCCTGTGGTGAGTCAGCTTGTGGAGGTGACTCTGGGAATTGGATTGTGAGGCCATGAGGGCTGGGTCAGGGGTTATCTGAGGAACACCCTCTGTGAGCTTTGCAACTTTGATTTTCTCTCTGATATGGAAACATTTTATTTAGACAACATGTGTTTAGTTGATTCTCACTCTCATGACAACAAAGCATTCTTTCTAAAGATAGTTCTTGGTCTGAAAGCAAATGAACTCCTGTATCATCTGTTTTCTTCATCTGGCATCTGAGTCCCAGCTGGGTTTCAGTTCAGGTGCTAGCTGGGTGACCCAGGTACAGTGCATGATCAGCGACACATCCCACACCTCTCCCTCCGCCCAAGTTCAGCCTTTGTTACAAACCGAGGTGCTGCATTGGGGCTTTAAAAAGTCTTACTAATTTCTCTTAAATATTCTTTATATTTTTCCCACGTGCCTCACTTAACTTTAATACCTCTCTCACTTGACCAAAAAAGGGAATTCTGAACAATCACTTTTGTATTCAAAATACGTTCTATTTTACTCTTCTTCACTCACTATTTTATTTACTCTAGGCCTGGGGCACTCTAGGAAAGTTGAGGTAACAACTTTTCAGAAGCACCAATAGGCAGCCAAACCATTTCTTGCCAGGAGTTCATCCCTGAGGTATGGAGGAAAGAGCTGTGCAGGGCTAACACCAACTACTAGGTAGTAAACACACAGGCAATTGCTAGAATGATTCCTAAAACTTTAGGTCCTGGAACTTAGGTTGTACTTGCTGTAGTTATCCTTGGAGTGCTGTGAGATTTATTGAAAGCAGTCAATGCACTCAGTTGTATTAGCACATGTTGGTGTTTCCTTCCTTTGGAGGTGGTTGATGGCATTCTGTTGGATGGAGCAGTCAGAACTTAGGAAATTACAGTAGGTTTCAAGGAACCCTGACAAGCCGAGGTGAAAAGATAAGGGGGGAAATTTAAAACAGGAGGCAAAAGAATGCTGACACAGTCAGGAAGGGGAAACATATCTCATATTCAGGGAGAAGGGGTAGGAACCCATCATTTGGAGGTGTGCCAAAAAAGATCTTGAGGTATTAGCAGACTGTAAGGGAAGTCGAGATCCTACACTAACTCCATTCCTTAATGTGTTAGTTTCTCTCAAAATGTGTGAGTTGAAGTTAATAGGGCCTGGGTGCATCTTCAATAGGACACTTGAAGATGGCTCCTGGGCCTTTTGCTAACATGGCCCTGAGTACTTCCTTCAATGCTGATTGAGAATATTTTCCCATCAATATTGCATTCTCCAGGCCCTCCAATAATGAGGTAATGTCTACTACCACCTCCCTCCCCCAGTCTGATTTGTTTATTCCATAAAAGTAACTCCTCATGGTTTAATCCAAAGTGGTGCTGGGAAGACCTGTTATCCTCTGATAAAAGGCCAATCCTGGGGAGAGAAACTTCATTAATTTTTATTACACAGTTAGGTACAAGTTCAGTGTGAAGAAATATGAGGTCATTTCCTGATAGCACTCTGAGAGGGTGGGAGAGAGAAGGCAGAGGAGACAAGCTCTTCCAGAAGCGATTGTGCTCCAGGTCCATTTTCCCAGCCTCCTCTACCCGCCCTGGCTGAAGAAGGAACTTCTGGAATTCTCCCCACCGTTTTCCTGACTTCATTTTAGCTATATCCCAGGGTCCGTGTAGCTCTCCATTGTTCAGAATTTGTTTCAAAACAGTATTTCAAGTAATTAATTTTCTAAAAAGACATGTGTTTATCTCCAGATGCCAAAAGGAACTTTGTTTCCATGGGGTCCCCAAACTCCTCCAGCTAAAAGAGTTATGCCAATGCAGTTTCAGGGATCTGTGAAATGTTTGTAAAGGAGAGTGCACACACCCAATCTCACAGGTCGAAGACAGGGCGAGAGAAGCAGGCTCTCAAAAGGGCAGCTGTTAATGCTTGAGGCCTGGGAGGTGGGCACGCCATCTCTACTCTGGACGGTGGGAAGGAAGCAGGCACACTTCCCTGGGCCCAGCCGACACTCCGGTGCTGAGTTCTTTATTGGGCTGCTGTAAATATCTTCATTCATCCCTGGGGAAATGTGTCTAGTGTGGAAGGGAGGTGGATTTGAAGACTGAGGTAGGATAAAGCAATAGATGACATATTATACAATTTTCTCTCTTGGGTTTATTATGGGAAACTAGAAATCGTTTGTGGGGCTTGCGGTCAAACACAATTTCCTCAGAGCTGCTTTTGATTGGAAGCAATGCCAGAATAAAAAGGCAGCCAGAGTAAAATGTTTAATGATTCTTCCTGTTATGAAATGCCCTTTTTTATATTTGTCTTTGCCAACTTTAGAGAAGGCATTCTATTTACTTCTAAAATTCAGTCTGTTTTGGGTCTCTCATCCTTGAAAGAACTCCTTTTTTCTTTCATCCAGTCAATGGATCAGACAAGGATCCATTCAAAAACTATTTAAGTACCTACTATGCACCAGGCATAATGCTGGTGCTGGAAAAACAAAAATGGATGACGGCCTCTTATGCTTTTCTAAGGTGTCCAGGCTTTATCCTATAAGCCTGGGGAGCCATGAAAGTTTTTTAAGTAGATGCATTACATGATCAAACTTACAATTTAGAAAGATGTTAGTTTGGAGAACATACTCAAGAGAGAAAAACCATTAGAATATTCAAGATCAATTTAGAAAAAAAATTGTTATTTAAATTTCCAATCCAGAAATATGGTATATATCCCCTTTTCTTTTGATCTCCTTTAATTTGTCTTAGTGGTATGTTTTTGTTCTTATTAAATGCTTCTTGCACATATTTTATTAAATTTATTCTTCAACATTTCATATTCCGGATGCTACCATATATATTAGTGTTTTTAAAGTTCAATTTCCATTTGCAGTTGATTTTGGTATATTAATGTTGTATTCCTTTATCATGCTAAACTAGTAGCTTAATTTTTTTCTTATAAATTCCAAGAGTTCTACTTTTTTTTCAAATTGTATACCTTTTCCCCTTGTATTTTCCACTAAAACTGCCACTGCAGTTTTGAGTAGAAGAGGTAGTAGTGACATCCTCACCTTCCTGCTGATCTCAGTGGAAACACATTTAGTCTTTTAGTATTAAGTATTAGGGTTATTCTAGCCTCTAAAGACCACTAAACAGGTTTTTTCTTTTTTTTGCATATGTGTGTCAAACTCTGCTTTATTGGAACAGAGAAAATAGACAGCAAGGGTCACACTAGGTGCTGGCAGCTCCGGGTCCTCTGCCCCAGCCCTCTTAGCCCCAGTCCTGGAAGACTCCTGCCCACAAAGGGCTCTTGGGCTTGTCTGGACCAGGAGAAGCTTCCATTCGAAAAACTGCACTGGGTCAGAGCTTCCAGTGCATATTTTGCCACTAGCTTCTGGATTAGCATTAAATGCCCATTAATGACATCAACAGCAACTAGACTGGACTTGACATTTCAGGAAAGAACACATAGAAGGGTAAATCAAACCCACAGCACCATGTGTTAACAAGGGTCCCACAGCAGAAGACATGGCACCAGTGTGCCTGGCCATACCACACCAGGGGCAGGAACACACCTATAGGAGGCGACAGGCACGTAGACCGCCCTGGAGGGCACCTGGTACTGTGCCACCCAGTATTAGAAAGAGTATCTGGGCACCCATGTTCACACTGTGGGAGGCCAGTCAATTTGGGAGTTAATTTCTCAAAAGGCATGTATAAGATTGGTACAATGTTTTTCTGTAAGTGTTTAGAAGAATTCATGAGTGAAGCCACTGGGCCTTGAGTTTTCTTTGTGGGAAGACTTCAAACTATATATTAAGTTCTTTAAAACACTTAGGGTTATTGAGATTTTCTATTGCTTCTTCAGGCAGTTTTGGTAATTTGTGTCTTTCAAGAAATTTGGCCATTTCACATAAGTTGTCGTTTCTTTCCCCCAAAGTATTTTGTAATATTTCCTCTTTATCCTTTTAATGTCTGCAGAATATATGGTGAGTGATGTCCTCTGTTTCAGTCTTGATAATTTTTTTCTCTCTTTTTTCCCTTAAAATGTCTAGCCAGAAGTTTATTAATGTTATTGATTTTTTTAAAGCAGCTTCCTTTTGGTTTCTTTGATTTTTAACTGTTTATTTTTTCTCTTTTCTGTTTTTCTTAATTTCTGTTACTTAGTTTTCCCCCTCTACTTGGGTTTAATTTGTTCTTATTTTTCTCGTTTCTTCAAGATAATGTTTAGACCATTGATTTGATGGTCTAAACGTTATCTTTTCCCATACAACCAATTACAACTATAAATTATACTCTAAGCTCTGTTTTAGCTGCATCCTACCAATTCCAATATGCTAGGCTTCTATTTTCATTTATTTTAAAACATTTTCTAATTACTTTTGTGATTTTTTTCTTTGATTGACATAGTACTTAAAAGTTTAATTTCCAAATATTTGGGGATTGTCTACAGGTTATTCTGTTATAGAATTTTAATTTAATTTTATTATGTTAAATACAGTAATACATGTAGTACAATTTAAATCCTTTTACATTTGTTAAAACTAGTTTTTATGGCATGACATTTGGTTGGTTGTGGTGAATATTCCATGTGCTCTTTAAAAATGTATAACATTTCACAACAATATTATGATGTTTATTTTGTCCGATACTTAGTATAGCTGCTCCAGCTTTCTTATGATTTAAGTTTGCATATTATATTTTTCTTTAATTTTTAAATTTTAACCTATGTCTTATTTGTACAATGCATTTCTTGTAAATATGGAGTTGAGTTATATTGTATAATCCAATCTGACAATGTCTGTCATTTAATTATAATATTTAGATTATTTACATGTAATACAATTATTGATATTGTCGAGTTTAATTCTACTATCTTGGTATGTGTTTTTTCTGTTTGTCTTCAGTTTGTTCTACTTTATTTTGGGTTAATTTAATGTTTTGGGGTTTTATATTACTTCTACCAAGGTTCATCTTTTGGATCTTCTCAGCTTTTGTTTTTCTGATAAAATTTTATTTTTGTCTTTTTCCCCCCGAAGATATTTTCATGGAACATTGATTCTCTGTTGATTGTTCTCTTCTCTCTGCATTGTCCCATCTGTAGCTTTCTTAGTTTCTCACAGGAAATCTGTGGACGTCTTATCTTTGGTCCTCTGTGCATACGTCATTTTTCCTGTGGTTGCTTCAAAAGTGTTGCCTTCGACACTTGTTGTCAGCAGTTTGATCCTTGTATGCCTTTGTGCTATTTCCTTGTGCTTGTCTTGCTTGGGTGTCATTGAGCTTCTCGAAACTGTCTGTTGATAGAACTCATCAAATTTGGAAAATATCTTGACATTTGCCATTTAAATCATCTTTCTGACCACCCTTGAGACTCCAAATATGTCTATGTTAAACTACTTGGTGTTATCCTGTTGATGGTGTCAGTCTTTTGTCTTAGTATTTCATTTGGACAGGTTCTATTGCTATTGCCCCAATTTCACTGGTTTTTCTTCTACAATGTTTAAACTACTGTTAATTACTTCTAGTAGATTCTGGATTTCAATTATTATAATTTGCATTTCTACATGTTCCATTTGGTTCTTTCGTATGTATTTCATTTCTTCATTGTTGTGTTCATTTTCCCTCTTTGCATTCTAAGGCTTATAGAGCGAATGTGTAACAACATTTTAAGCTCTCAGTCTTCTATCTCTGTCATTTCTGGGTAGGTTTCTATTGACTGATGGTTCTGGTCATTTGTTATATTTTTCTGCTTCTTTGCGTATCTAATTTTTTAAATGGTTGTTATACCTCTAGTTTTATGTTGTGGAGTACTAGATATTTTTTGTTCTTGTTAATTTAATGAGCTTTGAATTTTTTCTGAAGATAGTTAAGTTACTTGGGGTTAGTGTGATTATTTCACAGTTCATTTTTAAACTCTTTTATCTTGCATGCATATAGAGCAACTTTTTTTCTAGAACGGAATTTTTTCCCGCCTCTCAGGCAGGCTCCTCTGCAGTCCAGTCTGCCCATTCCAGCTGGAGGGAGCTCAAACTCTTCTTGACCCAGTTTTAGCTCTAGGAACTATTCACCTTTCAGGGTCTGGTGATAGCTTTTTCCTCTGAGACCTTTCTTGTCTGTCCTCATGGGATTTCACCCTATAAATAGTCAGATTGCTATTTAGATAAAGACTCACAAAGTCTTTGTGTGATGTTACGTTGAACATCACACAAATTTCTGGAGTTCTTTCTCTATGTGATTTTTGCCTTGCAAATTCTAACTCTGGCTTGCCTAAACTTCAGTCTATGTCTGCTTAACAGAGCAAGAGTTCTGGACTCTCTTTGGATTCTTTTTCCCTGTGTCACTGGTTGATGGTAAGATTGAACTCGTTTCCCCCAACACTCACACCACTTCCATTTCTCAAGGATCAAATGGCTGTGCTGCCTGTTATCCAATATCAAAAATAGTTTGCCGTATCTTGTACAGTTTTCTAGTGACCTAGAGGGTAATTCCAAATAGCCTTACTCTCTTATGGCTAGAAATAAGCATTGATTTTGCCTCTCTGTCCTCAGCCTATTTCCCCTTGTCACGTTTCTTTTTCCCACAGCCCAAACCCCAGCATTTGTTTTCATCTCACTGTTATGGGTGGGTGGGGTAGAAAGGGTTCAGACCTCATACACCAGTAAAAGAGGTAAGAAAAAGAGAGCAAAGCTTCTACAAAGCAAGCAAATCTTTCTGCTTTTAAGATTGGTTCCTCCATTAATTAATAAGATTCCAAATCATTATGCAAAAAGATTCTCTGTACCCCTTTTGAGCCCTTCTCATAAGTCTGGTATATTACCATGCTGAAAAGTATATCTCAACTTTTCCCTCTGTTTTAAGAATACTCTTTTGTTATTTTGTTAGTGCCCTATGGCTCAGTATCTCCAAAACAAGACTTCAGAAGCGGGTGAAGAGTGGGTAAAACACTAAGATGTTATAGAAGTGGGGAAAAAAACTGGATCTCAGGTAATATGGTTATGAGAACATTCTTCTTCAAGTTAATGTTTGCTTCTCATGGAAGCATGGTTTGAATGTCTTGCCCACAATCACTTGTAATTCATGTTTCTACCTGCAAGAGTTTTTATGTAAGAGCTAAGGAGGCCAGCACTAATATCTTGAAAACAAACCCAGGAGATAAAGTAGATTTCCCCTTATGACCTACTTTTTGTTATTCTCTATTTTATGACTTTGACGTAACTGGCTCTTCCTTTCATTTTCTCAAAAGATACTAAGGTTGTTTTTCATAGACACTGTTTTCTTTAAGTAGAAGGAAGTTGTTTTCATAAATAAGTTAAGCACAATATTATAAACATCTCTGCACCCTTGTATTTTAAGGAAATTGTATTTAATGTGGACAAACCCTCTCTCTACTATGTTGTAGCTCTTTTTTCCTTGGTGCTTATTACATGCTCTGTGCTCCGTTGGTTCTTACAGATTCAGTCCTCCGCTCCACTGCAGCCTGTCCCGTTTGCTCTCCAGTCCACTCTCCGTATTCACTCTCTAAAGTTCTCTATTCTGCTTTGATCCTCAGCTTTACAAAGTGCCTTGTCTTGCCCCCATCACTGGCTCTCTTGCCTTGATGGTCGGGCCCAGAAAACTGAGTGTCCTAGTAGAAGATTGGAGGGAGACAGAAAAAGAGGAAGGGGTATTTCCTTCCCACAGTCTGACAGCAGCTCCTGCGGAGTGGTTTTCTTCTCTCATTTCAGTTCTGCCAGGGCTCAGGTAGCCTGTTTGTCCCTGTAGGCTCGGGGTAGCAATAGCTCCTCTCTGTTGCTAGTAGTCCCTGGGTAACTCACTGGCCCTTTGTTGACTGCCTTAATCCCACCCATGCTCTGTAAGTACTCCCTTCATGAAACAGTCTTCAGGTAAACCCTTTGAGTGTGGCTCTTTTTCTTGCTAGGGCCGTGACTGATACAAATTCCTTTCCATATGTTCTCCAAAGAGTTCTCTGTAAAACCTAAGTCAAATAAGGTCATTCTTCTATTCCAAACTCTTTAAAAACCTTACACTACAGTTAGAATCAAATCCAAACTCCTTGACAGAACCTCATGATCTTAGTTCTCCAATTTCAGCTTGGTCCGATCTCTCCCTCTCTTACCCTGTTCTAGCCACACTGCTTTTCCTTTTTTCACATGAGCATGCCAACCTCATTATTCATGTCTTGGAGCCTGCACACTTGGTATTCTCTTACCTGGAAAAGTCTGGTCTTTACATAACTGAGTCCTTATCATTCATGTTTCTGCCCAATTTCCACATCTTCTGAGACCTTCATTAATCAGCCTAACTAAATTGATCTCCTCCTTCGATATTCTACATCCTATTATGCCATCTTATTTTCCAATTATTACTATTAGAAATAATTTAATTCACTTCTCTAGTTGTTTATTGTTTGTCTAGTCTCACTGACATGTAAGAGGCTATGTTCAAAACCTTTGTATGTCTTGTTCACATTTCATCATCAATGCTAGGGTAGTGTGTGGGCACATCACGTGCGGGGCTGGCCAAAAAGTTTGTTGGGTCTTTTTCCATAAGATCTAGTAGGGTCTAGTAGCACTTAGTTGTCTTTAACCTCATTTGAAACAATTTTGTTAGATTGTATTGTGACAGCTGTCATATCAGCATGCATTTAAAACAATTATCAAAATTGGTGAATTTTTATGTAGCCATTTTAATATTGAAGATGGAAGACAGTATGTGACCTTTTTGGCATATTATGCTTTGTTATTTCAAGAAAAGAACTGAAATTAAGAAAAAGATTTGTGCAGTAGATGGAGAAGGTGCTGTGACTGGTGGAACGTGGTAAGAGCGGGTTGTGAAGTCTTATGCTGGAGACTTCTCGCTGGACGATGCTCTGCAGTCAGGCAGACAAGTTAAAGTTTATAGCAATCAAATTGAGACATTAACTGAAAACAATCAATGTCACAGCACAGCACAATGTCACAGAGATAGCTGACATACTCAAAATATCCAAATCAATAAAGTTATTGGTGAAAATGAAAAACGTACTTTTTATCTTATGGAAAAAACTAAATGAACATTTTGGCCAAACCAACAGCTTAAATAAGTATTTATTGAAAGAGTGAGTGAAGGGTTAATTTAATGAAGATGGAAAAAATAAATGAAGCTGAATAAGTCAAATAATTTTAATCCTTTGGAAAGTGAACTGAGTATATAAATACATTCTTAGAAAATGAAACCTGTCATATAAATAATTATGTTTGGAGGGACAGGACCTACTGGTAGCAGTGCAAACCTACTGGTAGCAGTGCAAACAAATCTGACTTGGGGATGAGAAGAGAGGCTGGCACAATGAAGCTGAGAATGTGGTGAAGACTGTGAGCAGGAGAATAATCATGGGCCGAGGCTTCAGTAGGCAAAATTGCCCTGCCTTAAAGGGGAAAACACAGCAGAAATAAACTTAAACTGAAGGCCAATAAGAGAAACTGGAGCCATGGAACCAAACTGATTTGAAATCAGCAGAAAGGCTAAGTTGTGGGAGAAAAGCACCCACATAAGACCCAGGCAGACATGCCTCTAGATGCTCCAAGTGCGGTTCTGTGGTCCTTGCTCTTCCAGTCCAGCATCTGTGCCTAGGTGATGTGCTCCCTCAGTCATGTGGTCACCCATACCTCTCCCTGGTCACCTAGTTGTCAACAGGGAATCTTGGAGTTTCTCGGTTGGGTTTGTCAGTGCAGGCCTGTTTCCCCCAGCAGAGTCAACAATTCTAGCAGGAGGATTCATTCCCGCACACGAGGACTGTTTCAGGAGCAGAGGCACGGTGTTTCTGCAGAGTGAGGCATGCTGCCTTCCACTTCCCGTCTGAAGCTCTGTGTCTTGTCCTAGCTCCAGGAGACTCCCAAACCCTGGCTCTTCTCAGACACAGTAAACATCACGCTGACTGCTCGTCCATACATCAACAACAGGGTGGTGCACCCCTTCTTTGTGCCTGTTGCTTATTTACCTACAGGCTGATGAGGCTACTCCATTGTCCTAAAACTTAATCTTATTAATCGATAGATGAAAAAATATCAGAGGAACTAAAGATAGTGAAATACTTTTGTTACTGATCCTCATATTATGAACAAATGAAACTTAGCCTTTCTCTATAGCTCCTAAAAGTCTCACTGTCCAGTAACAGTCTTTAGGCCTCTATATCAGATGTGCTAGAACACTGAGCTTATGACACTTTTCCTACACCAAAGGGGGCAGAATTGTTTTTTAAAATCAAATAACTAAGTTCCCCTAAGGGAGTTCCTCGAGAACATTATTATTTAATAGAACCTTCTTCAATGATGAAAATGTGCTTTCCAATGCAAGAAGCACTGGTCATGTAGGGATGATGAACATTTGTAATGTGAATAGCACAGTGAAGGACTAAATTTTACATTTTATTCAATACAAGTACTTTAAATTTAAAAAGCCACATGTAGCTAATGGCTACCATATTAGACAACACAGCCTACAAATACACTGCACCCCATGGGCAGAATTCATTTCCAGTTGTTTATGGGGTATGGTCCAATGGAGGGATTGGAAAGAGAATTATTTTATTTTGGAAGAGTACCACACATAAATAAGAATATATCTTGTTCAGACACAAAAATTGTAAAGGGCATTGCTTCTTCGTCTTTTCACTCTAGAAACCATAGAGATACAGGCAGATAATATATTTCTAGTATTAATCACCAATTACTCTTTTATGTGGTGCTGATGAAACTTGTGGTCATTGTGGCTAAGGAAGTCTCTGACAGTGCTCTTTCTTTGTTTTGAGTTTGTACTGGCAGTTAATTCTCAACTGAACCCCATGTGAATTCTCCTCCAATACTTATGTTCGCTGAACAGTCAGCATCAGTTCTGACAAATCCAAGTACCATTATTTCTTTTTGGCATTGCTCAAAAACCATCCTCTAAAGTACAAAGCCAGTCTGTATTGGTTATAAAATTGCATTAACTATACTGTAAAGCTTTAGCTAACTCTGTTCTTTTCCTAGTTCCTAAAGCAGTATTAATGCTGGTCTCTGGCTCTTTTCCCATGTGAGTGGACTCATGCTATCCATAGAATGTTCCTTTGGTGTTCTCCAAAAAATGGGATTAAACATTTATGAAAGGGTTGTGTTAAGGGAAGGTGTCTGTGTGAAAGGAAGTAGGCAGATACCCAGAGAAGCCTGGGAGAACCATCTGACCCCTGTGCAAGTCTAACCCCAAGTGAAGAAAAGGAAGAGGAAGAGGAAGAGGAAGAGGAAGAAGAAGAAGAAGAAGAAGAGGAGGAGGAAGAAGAAGAAGAAGAGGAAGAAGAAGGGGAGGAGGAGGAAGAAGAAGAGAGAATGGATGTTGGGTGGAATGCCACACAGTTTTAGCACAGCCATCGGAAATCCATAAGACAGAGCTGGCCAGCAAACCTCTCATGTCTCTCTGGAATGGGATCTGCCTTACTATCACTGCTGTACTCAGTCATTGGCTGGAACAACCCATGGGAGAGCAGCCTGGAAGCAAACATTCATATGGATTTCTGAGCGGGGTCCTTGGCCAATCATACTGTTTGTAGTAGAAAGTGGGCAAAGCACATTGTCATGGCCCCTACATTGTGTGCAAGTCCTGCTTCACGATGGATAGACAAAAAAATAAAGATAGGGTGGGTAGAAAAGAAAACATCTTAACATTACATAGAAAACTCTCCCCCACTACTCAGATTATCCCCACTTGTCCTCTAACATTAATTCTAGTTCAAATGTTTCCACTGGCTGCGAAACTCGGGTTAGTGGCCATCCATTGGCAGCTTTCTAGGCTTTTCAATTAAACTCTTAACAAATGGGTCACATTGAATCTGGCCAAGCATGGCTACCTCAGAAATACTTGGGGATGAAAAAACTGGGTCAATATTATATTTAAACCACTTTTATCCAATTCTAATCTTTTATTTCCAGAATATACCAAAAGAAGCTTGTGTGTATGTGTGTGTTTTGCTTGCAGGCTACTGTTATCAATTTATCTGTAGTTTTGGGGTCTTTGAAGGGGCTTAAAAAGTAGTATATGACTTCCTCATTCAGTTTCAGAATAATGAGAAAAAAGAGAAGAGTCAGTAGATAGAGGCCAAAGAAATGCCCTTACTTAACGGCAAAACTACTATTGGAGAATTTGACTTGCATCTGTGGATGAGTTGGCTTCCTAATGCTGTATCTGGAATTAGGAGAGTCATCTGTCTGCACTAGAACAAAACAAGTATCCCCCTCTGCAAGCACAGACTCTACCCAAGCTGTAGAAGAGAGAACATTTTCCTGTAGCTTCCACAGTTTCTCTCTGAAATTCACCAGTTAGATTAAGTTATTCCTACCCTTCCAGGATTAAATGAGCGAGGGAGGCAGAGCGGTGGGGGAAATGCATGCCCTCCCCAACATGAAACACAGGTCCCGAAACGACGCACGTCAGAGAGTACGCAAGCTCAGTATATGACACAGACCAATTATTCTTTCGTTTGGTGTGCTTCTAAAATTATTTCTTAGTTCAACTAGTGGTTATATACCATCTTCTCTCTGGACCCTTAAAAAATGTTTTCCTTTTTTGTTTTGGCTCAAAATTTGGGGTCAGAATATTTGTAGAGAAGCTCATGAAAGCTATGGCTCTTTCCCTATGAAAATGTGTATTCAGTTTCTGCCTTGGTGATTAAAAAGCAGATTTCTTTTCTGACTCAAACTGCAGGTCTTTCTTCTGTGCTGCTTTTATTTTGCATGTGCACACGCATGCGCACCACTATGGGACTTCAGGCTCGAAAGGCCCTTGTTTTCGTTTCTGTTTTTCATAAGCTCACTTGAGATGAGCCAAAATTACCGTAATCCTGGCTTTTGAATTTTGAGAGTTTATGTGAAATGGTCCATAAACTGATTCTAAGAAAATGTTACTAATGTCATTTCTGTATTACTGGGAAATTAAATCTCCTTTCTCAAACTTACTTTTATATATCTTTCCCAGGTCAGAAGGTCAACCTGAATTTTATGGATTTGGGGAAAATTTGTAGTAACTGCATCATTGTGAGCTAGTAGAATGCATCGGGTAGGAACTCAGGTATTAGAATCAGGTGTCACTGCAGTTAAACCCTAGCTCTCAGATCTTGTTCATACCACTAGGCCTCTCTGGGATTTAAGTTCTTCACAAAATGAGGACAATGACAGTGCTACATCGCAGGGCTGGTGAGGATTAAAGGAGAAGAAATATGTGAAGCATTTAGTAGGGTGCATGGCACATAGTCAGCACTCAGTAAGAATAGCTGTTCTTATGTACTATTATTTTTATTCTACTTTGTATTAACAGCATCTGCCACAATAGTTGACACAAAATAAGTGCTCAAGAAATATTTACTAAATGAATGACTAGGACAAGTCTGGTCACTTTGTTCCTCCTGTGCCCAGGAATAGTAAACTTTATTATATGTCATTATATGGTGGAATTCAAAACAGACTTGCCACCAGCAGAATCCAACTTGAGGACGTGTCACTAAATAATGTAGTATCTCCAGCTATCGTGTCATGAAGAGAATACCCTTTGAACTCGCATTGACTCGGAAACCTCCCTTTAGGATAAATCAAATCTTCCCGCTCATGGAACACATTCACTGAGATCTCCTTACAAAGGTTTCTGATCTGTTCCTATAGACTCTTTTCAAGGATCAGTGTAGTTCTTTGGGGTCCAAAGTCCAATTCAGTTAGAAATTACCTAAGAGGTAGAAATATCCTACATAGCAACATTTGCTCTGTCTTTTATCCTTTTACAAATATATCACTCTAAAAATAGATGGAAATATACTTATTTTGAGATTCACATACACTATTCCATAGATTCTAGATAATTCTCACCAAACCTCACACCTCAGCACCTCACCAAAAGTTTTCACATCAGGTTAAACAAACTTCTTGTTTGAAAAAGTGCTGTATTCACTTTTCTTCAGTGTTCTCTTGCACACAGTTTCCCTCATTGTCCTTTCTGGACAGACAGCGTCTTATGAGGATGTCAGCATGCCAAATAATTGAAATTCTTTTCAGCAATATAGGACCCAAATTAAAAACATTCCTGGAGAGTAGTATATTTACACATGTTATTGCTTTTACAGATGTGTGGTGGAATGAAATAAAATGTTAGGTATGACAACAATGAATTATAGAAATATGTGGCTGCCTTCAGGCACATGAATATATACATGAGGATGGAAGTATTTTGCTAGGAATTACTACTAAGGATGTGGAATCTTTGAAACAATATTTGGAAACAGAGGATTCCAAGTAAAAAACCAAGAGACCTGGTCAATAACCATTTCTTGAGCACTAACTTTGTGCCAGTCACAAAAGACACAGTTGTGAATGAAATAAACAGTCCTAGCCGGGACTTATCACTTGATGCAGAAGACAGATAGTAAGCAAACACTTAAATAATTCAGGAAGGCACCGTGCTTTGAAGAAGTTTAGGGTCTTGTTGAATTTATGGTAAGTATAAACTCAACAAGTTTGTAAGTATTGAGCAAGAGAGGGACATTTCTCTATTCAATCCAGGGTAGCAGCATGGGCAAAGAGCCACTCGGAGGTGAGAGAAACCCAGTGTGTTAGTTTCCTAAGGCTGTTGCAAGGCAGTGCTACAAATTGATGGCTTAAACAGCCGAAATTTATTGTCTCATAGATCTGGAGGCTAAAAGTCCAAATCAACATGTCAGTAGGGCTGGTTTATTCGAAAGGCTGTGAGGAAGAATCTGTTCCATTCTTCTCCCCTAGCTGCTGGTGGATTGCTGGCAATCTCTGGTGTTCTTCGGTTTGTGGAAGCATCACGCCCATTTCTGCCTACACCTTCACGTGGTGTTCTCCCAGGTCTCTCTGTCTACGTTTCCCCTTTTTATCAGTACACCTGTTGTATTGGATTAGGGCCCCCAACCTACTCCAGAATGACTTCATCTTAACTAAGTACATCTACGATGTACTTAGGTCACATTCTGAGGTACTGGGAGTTAGAACTTCAATGCGACACCCACAGTGCCCAGGGGGCCTGCCTGGAGAGGGGAGTAGGGACTATGGTTTGATGTGCCACCAGAAAGATAATTAGGGCTCAGGCACACACACATTTTTAGGTCATTAAATTTTGTACATTTTTTCCTAGGGCCATGGTAAACCATTGTAATTTTTAAGCAGAGGAATGGAAACGATTCAGTTTGTGTTTTTAAATGATTAATCTGGCTTCAGTGTGGGAGATAGATTAGTACATAGGTAAGACACTAGACTACATCCTTCCACTTTTCCTTTTTAGAATTCCTTTAGTTCTTCCCCTGGATATACTTCTCCCAACTCCAAGGCCACAAATGCCATCTACGTGGCCTTTGGATGCTCAAATAGCTCCCTTTTGTGAAAGGCTCTCTTGGGAAATTGTCTATGCTTCTGAATTTATCTGCCATCCATAATGTGTTTTTCTCCTTTAGACACTGACAGATTACAAAATGACACTTTGTGTGTGGGTGTAAAATTTTTGTGAAATTGACTATTTAGGATTTTGTAAAGCCGTAAGAGAGTTCTTGAAGTTCCTTTTTGGTCAGTGACTTGCATAAGCAAAAGCAAGTCAGCTGCAGGTGACTTTCCCAGCGCTCCTTCTGACTCCCCCACATAAGCTGCGGGATTTCAGGTTTCACATCCCATGTCCCAGGCAAGCCCTCCCCGGCTGCTTTATGCTGATCAGCAGAAAACTACTTTTAGTGATCTAATCTTCTCATAGGATTATGCCTGGGGATAATAAAATGTTACCAAATGCCCGTGGGAATTTAAAGATAGCCTTTGTAGTGAGAGTACTCTATCGTCATAGTGCATGGTTGTAAAATGGAAGGATATTGAAAATGATTAACAGAGCAATTAGAAGGTGTAGTGAAGGGGACTCTGAGGCTGAGTTGCTAAGAAAGAAGAAAAGACCATCATTTAAAAATTGACCTTAAGCCTCATCATGTGCTTCTGTGATCACCATTGGCAAGATAACAAGGTTTATTCTAGTTTTTGTTTTAGTCCTAAAAACAGACCTAAAGTAAAACTTCTCCATTTCTTCTGTCACGTTTAGTAACATTCAGAACTGGCACGTACTTCAGCAATTATTTGTTCAGGACCTCTGCATTAGCTAGGGTGCAGGCGAGGCTAGTGTAACACAGAACACAAACCCAAGTCCAAAGAGACAGCATTTTTACTTTTCTCGCACACAAGAGTTTAGGGCTCAGTGGTGCAGAGCTGGTGGGACTTCCCTGTTCAGTGTTGTCCCTCAGGAACCCAGGCTGTGGGGAGGCTCTGCCATTCTCAACGTGTATCTCCCAGGCTGGGTCTAAAGTGGTGGCCCCAGTTGTCATTTCCCAACCAGTGGGAGTGGGGAGAATCCAGGTTAAGTAGCTTCATCTTTTGGAAATGATATAAAAGCTGCAAAATCACCTTTGCTATTTTATGGCCACTCCTACCTAAAACGAAACCTGAAAATACAGCCTTTGGCTTGGCACACTTGTGCCCTAGCTAAAACTTGGGAAGTTTATTACTAAAACTGATTCTGGGGCAGTTAATGGTTTCATTATCTGATGAGGAAATTAAGACCCAGTAGGAGAAATGACTAGCCAAAAATCTCACAGCTCTTGAGACTTCCATTTCCAGGCTTCTGGTAGGGGGCAAGCTTCACTAACATCCTGGGCAATTGTCCGTTGTCCTGTTGCCTCCATGTTGGTGGTATTAAAAACAAAACAAAACAAAACAAAAAATAAAACTGTGAACAGAGGTCAAGAGTTTGTCACTTGGTTTCCAGGATTTTCTAGGAATTCATTAATTTTAAGTTGCTTGTCAGGATAGAAAGATAATGGTAAGTTATCTTTACTCTAAAATAGTTTTCTCCATACCAATGTGCTGCCCTTAACGCTAAATTCATACTGGTCTGTCTTTGCTTCTTTTACAAATTTGCAAATTAAAAATGCAACTTCCTGAGGAAGTCTGTCACCATTTGCTCTCATTAGCATTGTTGTCTAGTGGCTTTCACGCTGAGATGATCACACCTTTTGCACAGATACGCCATCCCACACGCAGCACCTTTCCCAGAATTTCCTCGAAGGAAACATGGATCGAGCGAACCAAATCAGGCAAGTATTGGGCATGAAATTTTGTGAGTGTGGACAAAGAATTATATTTCATTCTTTTTTAAATGTAAGTATTAAAAGTAATACTTTTCAAGAAGACCTAACTTATCCCTGTTTTATCCTTAGAATTGTATTTTCTTGGAGGGAGTTTTTGACTGAGGTTAAAAACTCCATGTCTAAGTGGTGGCACTTTGGGCTCTCTGGCCCTTCGTCAGGAAACAGAACTTCTGGATTCTGTTTCCTCTTGATCAGCCCTGGGCCGGATTGCTTCCTCTTCTCGGCAGAGCAGCGTTCTAGCGGCAAGGACAGTATCCGCCCGATGTACACCCTGGAGAAACCCTGGCGTTGTATTTTTCTGAGATGAAGATGGTTCAATATTAACCATATCCATGTACAACTATTCGAGATGTGTTTGTGACTAAATAATAAGTCTTTCAAAGGACCTCAGGAAAATAAGTGTTTGGATGGCATTTGTTTTCTTTAAATATAGTAAAGGTAGTTTTTGTGTATATGTCCTTTTCTTAAGTTTGCCTAGAGTCTTGCTAACTCTAAGAATAACATATGGTGGGGAAAGTGAGAATGGTGGTACTCAAATAATATTTAAATTATTTAAATTCTGAATTCAAACATTTGAAATTTTATTTTTCTTATTTCAGTTCTTTTTTATTTAAGAGAACTTTGTCCTCTACCCTCTTGCCTCTCCCACTAAAACAAACATCATCTCTACCCTCTCCTGTCTCATCCATACACTGCTATTAAACACTCTCTTATTCAAAGGAGACACTCACGCTGGTTTGTCTCTGTTTCCATAGGAACCACATCAAAATCCAGAAGGTCAGATAGGAAGCTGGAAAACGAAGCTGCTGTTGTTGGTTGCTGTTACCCAGGAGCTGTGCCCAAACCTCTACCCTATAGACCTGTTTTCTGTGACCCTATGTATCATCTGAACTGACTTTTGACCCCCTGTGAGCCTTGTCAACTAGAATTAATGGATGCTTCCTCCACCAAGGCTCACAGGGTTCCAGATCCCCCATTACACACAGGCTCGAGCACCTTCCTGAGTGGTGGTACTTCCTGAGTGGTCCGACCCATCCAGTCCTCATCCTAGGTCCTTGTCTATCACAGCTACCCTAGGTATCATAGGTCCAGGCCCAATTTACCTTTCTTTTTTTTTTTTTTTACAAATATTGCTTCCACTTCTTTTATTTTTTAAAATATTTTATTTATTTATTTTTAGACAGAGGGAACAGGAGGGAGAAAGAGGGGGAGAGAAACATCAGTGTGTGGTTGCCTCTTGTGTGCCCTACACCAGGGAACCTGGCCTGCAGCCCAGGCATGTGCCCTGACTGGAAATTGAACTAGTGACCCTTTAGCCACACCAGCCAGGGCATATTTCTTTTTTAAAAGGTTATGAACAACCAGCTATGCCATGCCAAAGATTTAAAAAATTTAGAGAATGTATAACAACATTGCTAGTTCTAATAAAAGTTTAACAATAAAAGTAAGTCACACATTTAATGATATGCATGGTGTTTATTGTGCCAGGAATCCCATTTTAATAGTAAGCATTTAAATAAAAGTAAGAATAACTCTATATAGCCAAGGTAAATAGGATAATCCAGAGAGTGGTTCAACAATGGGAGAATACTAGTCTGTCACTTTTGGCTTCTCTGCTCTTGATCAATTTCTTCTTCCCCAAATACCAAGGTTTCCGTCCCTGTTCAAGCATTTACCCTAAAAACTCCTTAAGACAAGCTAAAACATCATTATCAACCCAAAATTCCCAAAAGCTGGGGTGGGTAAACAAGTTAGCCAAGGATTAAAATATTTAGATTTACACTATGCTTAGTTTAGCTTTTCAAGAAAAAACAAGAGAATAGTCACCTTGGAAAAACTCATTCAGATAATTAAAAAGCTAAGTTGACAATTGATAATAAAGAATGAAAAAAAATAGCCTGTCTAATGGAGAATGTTCATTTTTTAAATTTTTTAAATAATACTTTCATTTTTTAATAATTTCAGATTGTTATAGAGAAATTAGAAAATACAAAAATGAACAGAAAATATGTAATGCAGAGACTGCTACTGTGGCGTGGAAGTCTGTCCATAACAAGTGACTGGAGGAGGGGAGACATCACAGGGAAGTGACAATGCAACCCAAAGCATCAGGGCGCAATGGAGCAACATTTTTATGACATTGTAATGTTATCATTGAATCCGATTGCTTTCCTAAAAGCAACTTTAAAAAATGGTAATGTGGCTGCACAGAGAGGTAATTTTGGTGTGTGGACAGAATGTAGAGGATTAGGGGTTTTTGTGCAGAGAACCACGAAAATGCTAAAGCAGGGAGCCCTGAGACTGGAGCAGTGAAACCACACTCCCCACAGCCCTCAGGTGCTATTCTTGCTTGGTCCTGTGGGCCTTGCTCACTCTCCTCTTAGACACTTGGCCATTCAGCTCTTTCTTTCTTTTTTTTTTTATCCTCACCCAAGAATATATATTTATTAATTTTACAAAGAGGAACAGGGTGAGGAGAAAGAGAGAGAAAGAGAGACCTGGATGTGAGAGAGAAACATTGATCAGTTGCTTCTCATACACACCCTGACCATATGCGTTTGAACCCACAACCTTGGTATGTGCCCTGACCAGGGATTGAACCTACAACTTTTTGGTGCACTGGATGACACTCCAAACAACTGAGCCACCCAGCCAGGGCTGGGACATTTTACTCTTAGGTCAGTTCTTATACTGTCTTCTTGTCTGTAGTATTCTCTCCTATCCAAACTTCCCAAGACCTTGGTTCTTACGGAAATAATAATGATAATGCCAAAAGCAACTAATGTTTATATAACACATTAGAGCTTATAAACACTTTCATGTATACCAGCTAATATAATATTTGTATTAACATTCATTTTTTCAACTAATATTCAAAGATTACTGGGTAACTTTCTAAGTGAACAGAACAGATGTAGTGAATTAGGTGTTATAATCCTTTTTTATCCATGAAAAAGTAGTGTGTAGGAAGTTTAGAAAATTTTCCTAAGAGGACACAGCTTTTATTTAAACCCAGGATTCAACTCTGACACTGCTTATCCTAAATATTGTATTATATATTATATCTTGAATACTGAGCTAAAGTGTCAGTGAGACAGATTCTGGGACTGGCATCCCTACTGCTCTATTAAAAAAAAAAATGTTGTCTGATGGAATTTTAAGACCTAAAGTTTGGTTGTACCTAATTTTTAGTAGATACCATGTCCTTGATTTATTGTCATGTAAATGTCTTATGCTAATAGACAAACACTGAAGGATTTCTTTGATTCAGACATGATATCTGACTGTATTTAATCCAAACAGCTTTTCTAAAATTCACAGAAAAATAAGTAAACATCCCACACCAAACAGCAGTCTTAATACCTCACTCCTTATTTTTTAATATACTATATATCAATATAAATTTCAGTAGAGTAAGATTCTTATGTGTTTTGTTCAGAGTGGTATTCTCAGTATCTAGATGGTAATCCATGAAATACATTCAATAAATACTTTTTGAATGAATGAAAGCACCTTGCTCTTTACTAGCATGGAGGTAATGATAAATGTAAAGCATGCATTGTTCGTTCAACAAGTTCAACATCTGGCTAGACAATGAGGTAGGAATTAAGGATAAAAGACAGATTATGTCCTGGTCAAATGACTTCATAAGTCAGAACTTTTACATTGTAGGTAATGCAGATCTAACAAACCTGCTAATTGAGGAGAGAAATGGCGTACACTGGCTGAGGTAGCCGGAACGTCTGAGCAATGTGGCTTTACACACGGCTTACCCAGGGGTTCCTGTGCTATAAGGAGCATCTGCTTTCTCCTCACTTCTCTGTTATGCTTTCTTGTCGTCAGCTTTCTTTTAAGTAGGCTACCTTAAATGATAGCAAGGATGGAAGACAGTAGCCCTGAGCTGTACATCCCTGGCATTCTTTTAGCTGATGACTGCAGTAGTCTCCTTCGTGAGAGTTGCTGTAAGACAGATGAGAGAAGGCGGTGGTCTGAACCGGGTTAGTATCAAGGGAAATGACAAGAAGTGCATTAATTTGGACAATATTTACAATATAACTGATTGAATATAGAGGAAAAGAAAGAAGGAAGAGTCAGAGATGAGTCCAACTTCTCAACCAGGGAAACCAGGGAATGTAGTGCCATTTACTGAGACTGAGGATGGGCCAAATGTTTTGAGGAACGTAGGTTGAGTTTGGGATATGTTGAGTTTGAGATTTAATAAAAATTTTTAAAGGGGATGGGCATTGTGATTTAAAAAGTAAGAAAGAAATCTTACCTGAAGACATTAAGTTGGGAGCCATCAACGTGAAGATGGTAATTGATGATGTCAGAAATGTTAAGAGTGTGAACAGAAGAAGTGTTCATACAGAACCTTGAAGACACTTAGCAATAGGGATGCACACAGGAGGAGGGGTCCACAAAGGATGTTAAGGAAGAAAAGTCGGAAACTTAGAATTCAGTGTTAGAAAAGTCAAAGGAGAAAGTGTTGATAAGGACAATGTTACCAATATTATCAAGCATTGTTGAGAATTTAAGAAATACAAGGACTAAAATACACTGAACATAGGGGTGGAGGCCTTGTCAAAAGCACTAATGATCTGGTCAAAAACACTAATGATCTCGTCAGAAGCACTGAAGTAAAATGAATAATAGGGGTGGAAACCAGATTATAGTGTGTAGAGTTATAGCAAAGAGTTGAGGAAACAGGTACAAAACTTCCAATATATTTTTCTGTTAGAGAGAGGCAAATACTAATACTACTACTACTAATAATAATAATAAAAATAAAATAATAATAATAAAGGATACTAACTGAAGCAGGGCATAGAATTGAGGAAGGACATTTTTTTTGATTAGGAGAGACTGAAGAATCTTAGGATGCTGATGGAAAGGAGCCAGTAGAGAGAGGTTGGGGAGACAGGAGAGCGGGAGTGACAGAGCAAGGCTGAGAAGGTGAGCAGGTCAGAGGGGAGAGAGATGGGTCTAGAGCACAGGCAGGGGGACTTGCCATTGTGTGTGGCAGGGTTGGGGGAGGCATGACTTGTATTATCCCATAAACAAAGATTTTCTCCTTCTTACCTTCTCTTAATGGTGGATTGGGAACTGCAAAACAAGAGGGAGATGGAAGAGGTGGAGGACTGATCTGGATTCTGTGAACTGTTTAAGGAACAAAACCTGGATCTTCAGAGCTTTCATCGACCTTTTGTGTTGCTAAGTAAGAATGCCCCATCGTCTTTGTGGCAGGAGTTTTGGGTTTTGGAGTAAACATTTGCATGAAACTTTGATTATGCAAAAGTAAAATAAAGTCTTATTTTGAAATGCTGGATTTGAAATAAAAGAAACCCAGCTGCTCCACAAAACAATGTAAATAGTGCCTTCTGTGGTCACAGCAGCAGTTCTAGAAGATTATTATGGGCTTAACTGGTTTGATTTCCCCCCTGGGAAGCTAGAACAAAGTAAAGATGGATTTTACTTCGTGGGAAGAGTAAGTGGGTACTAGGAATTTAGTTGAGAGCTAAGGAATGACTGATGAATTTTTAAGAATAGGATTTCTACTTTGTTGCACTGAAATTACATATATTTTCATAAATTTTCTATTTATTCTCCTGGCTTTTACTGAGCATGTACTTTGTACCAGGCAATATTCTAGATGTTTGACTACACCCATGACAAAACAAATATCCCCGACTGAGGGTAGCTGTTATTATAGCAGACTTCCTTTAGTGAAGTCCTTTGAAGAATAAGCTCTTACGTCAACTGTGTTTTGTTGAAAGGAAGGTGGTGTCTAGTTTTGGAGTGAGGCCGAGCTGAGACAACTTCACTAGCGTGAAGAGCAGTTGTGAGCAACAGGGGTGGGGGGAAATGATAGGCAAGCCTGGCATAGCCACAACCAGGATAATGTAAGCTCTATTGTGGATTCCTGGGATGTGAAGGGGTTTGGACTGTGTGTAATCACAAAGAATGGAGGCCCCGATGATAGATATTTGGGTTTTAAAAATAGAGAGAATCCAAGAGCTAGTGGGCTCTTGTGTGTGCCTATAATAACATGATCTTAATTCTCAGATTATCAACTTTATTACCGGAGTGACAGAAAAGAAGGTGGCATCAGAAGTACTGTACGGGGAATTGAGCTTAAATCTGACTTATGTACATTATGTATACAACTGCCATCATCTGTCATGAGTGCTCGTTGTGGAAGAGAGGTTGAGAATTACTGGTGAATCTGTTCACCAGGGAAACACTTGTCAATATAGTTTACTGAAAAGTGACGTGGGCATCTTCTCATTAGAGGATGCTAGACTAGACTGCATTTCTCATTAGTTATTGCCAGATGGAGTTGTTTTAATACAGGAAGGGACAAGAGTAAGTTTACAATTGTTCGTATGAAAAATAATACAATAATTAATAAATAATAATACAAGAATAAACTTTGTGTTTTGCATACTTACAACTGTAAATCTATGTTTGCCCCACCCTGTATTTAATCCAAGGGTATTATCCTTATAGATATTTCTTTCATCCACCCTATATGGTCAAGTTATATGATTAATAAAATGATCTTGAAAAACACAAATTGTGTAAGAATAATTTTGGTTATTATATTTTTCTATTATTCCATTTTTTTCCAGAGTTTTTCTTCACTAATGGAATTATATTCCTTTTATTCTAGATACATCCATAAGGAATGCCTTTTTGCGTTCTCTGATTACATTTGTGTTAAGATGCACTTCCAAATTAAGTTTAAGCTTACATTTTATAGCATATGATATACTTATTTGGTTTCCTAACCACATAGAATACCAAATGGACTTTTAATTCAACATCATGCTTATGGAGTTATTGACCAAGAAGAATTATTGACCTTATGGATAATATTAACAAGATTTGGAGAAATTATAAGGACAAAACAAAAATATTTCAACTTTCAGACACCTATAAATGTTTTCTTTGGCCTGTGAAGCTCTTTTCAGCTTCAACTTTGTCTTAAACATCTCCATATCTTTTTCAATCTCGTCTCAGGTTCTTAAAATTTCTCAGTTGGGTCTGTCATACTCCACACCCCAACCCCTCTCCCCAAAGACCTTCAATCCTGATCCCCAGAACCTGCGAATCTGTTGTTGTATAGCAAAGGGAAATTAAGGTTGCTAATCAACTGGATTTAAAATAGGGAGATTATCCTGGATTATCTGGGTGGGCCCAATGGGACCACAGGTGTCCTTAAAAATGGAAGGAGAAAGCAGAAGCATCCAGAGGGAAATGCAATTACAGACAAAAGGCACAAAAGTATGCAATGTTGCTGATTTTGAAGATACAGGAAGAGAGTCATGGGCCAAGGAATATGGGGAACCTCTAAAAGTTGGAAAGGGCAAGGAAAAGGATTCTTTTCAAGAGCTTTAAAGAAAGGGGGCAGAACTGCCAACACCTTGGTTTTCTCTTTTGACTTCCAGAATGTTGAGATGAGACATTGAGTCATTTTAAGCTACTAAATTTGTGCTAATTTCTTAGAATAGCAAAGGAAAACTAATGTATCTTCCATTTGCAGGACTGTAATATTTATATATACTTATATTTATTAAATAAGTAGAGTCCTGCTTATTTAATAATATGTCCCGTGAGAAACATAGATAAGTCTGAATAGATCAATGTGGGAAATTGACATTTTTACTACATTGAGTCTTCCAATTAATGAGCATGATATGTCTCTATTTTTATTAGGTCTTCTTTGCTTTCCTTCATCTGCGTTTATAATTTTTAGCATATATATTCTCTAGATCTTTTGTTAACTTATACCTAGTATTTTCCTTTTTTCAGTTATTGTAAGAGGTATTTAAAACACTTTTGCTTTCCAATTGTTTATTGGTAGTACATAAAAGTATGAGTGATATTTGTGCATTGATCTTATACACTGACTTTACAAAAGTCACTTGTTAGTACTAAGAATTTTTTCTTTTGATGGATCACTAGAGATTTTCTACACGGACAAATATTATCTGTAAATATAAAAAGTTGTATTTCTTCCTTTCCAATCCAAAAGCACTCTATTTTTTTTTTTTTTTTTTTGCCTAGGACTTTCAGTATGATGCTAAATAGTAGTGGTGAGAGTCATATTTTTGCTTCTCATTCTTGAGAAATATCCACTCTTTTACAGTAAGTATATTAGTAGTATTACATTTGGAAAGTTGCCTTCTATTTCTCATTTGCTGAGAGGTTCATGAATAGATGTCAAATTTTGTCAAATGCTTTTTTGCATTAATTCATATAGTTTTGTGAGATTTTAAAAGTTTTATAGACTATTGATATGGTGAATTACAGTGGTGGAATTTAAAATATTGAACCAGGCTTTCCTGAGATAAACTCTGCTTGGTCATGGTGTGCTATTCTTTTTGTGTATTGTTGCATCAAATTTTCTAATATTTTATGGAAGATTTTTAAATATACCTTCACAAGTGACATTTGTTTGTAATTTCTTATATTATTGCTCTGGCTGCTATGGCTCAGTGGAATGAGTGCCAGCCTAATAACCAAAGTCACTGGTTCAATTCCAAGTCTAGGGCACACACCTGGGTTGTGGGGCAGGTAGGGGGTGCACAAGAGGCAACCACATATTGACCTTTCTCTCTCTCTCTTTCTCCTTCCCCTCAAAATAAATAAATAAAATGTATATTATCTTTGTCTGGTTTTAGAATGAAAATAATGCGGACCTCAAAATCTATTGGGAAATGTTCCCCTAACCTTTCTCTTTACTGATGCTTACTTCTACATTTGAAGGTGCTTGGAATTTAGACCAGGGGATACCAGTGTTAAAAAAAAGGTAAATACATTGCTCTCTCAGTGGTACTACAAATCTTACCTTCTTTCCCAGTCCACTTGCTCTGAGTCTTCAAATAGCTGCTCTATGCATTAGTCTAGGTTTTTAATTATATTCAGTGAGAGATACAGGATAGAATGTGTTTATTCAATCTTACTCCTAACTGGAACTGGATAGAAAATTTTTATTAGATTGGAAGATAATTTACTTTGAACTGATGAACTTTTGCAATTAATTTGTTGGCGGACACTAGTGCCCTGATGGGTGGCGATGATAAAAGGCTTATGTGAAGATCAAAGTTAAACAGCTTCTTCTCCGTAACTTCACTGAGAGCTGCCTCAGCTCCCAAACTCATTATCCCCTGCCTTTGCTCCTCCTGGCCTCTTTGATGGCCCCATTTTTAAAGATTGGAGTTTTTTTCTACTCAGGGACACCACTTACCATGAGCCTCAGTGTCACAGGCTTGCAAACTGACTATCACAGAATTCTGCCTACACAACCTACTTTTCTAGTCAATCGTCTACTGATGGTTTGTTTCATTTGTCAACATTTGCTAAATTCATCATCAATTTTATAACATCTGTAGTAATCTTAAAGACCACTGCATATAAAATTCTTGGATAAAACATAAGAAACCTTATCTTTTTATAGCTTCATTTAAAGCTATTTAAGGAAAATTTTTTTAGGCTGTTAGTTAACCAGTTCAGGGGCATGTGAGAGACAGACTGCTCTGAAGCACACAGAAAGATGATTATATGTAATTTGCTGGAATCCTCCTTGTGTTTATGTCACCAGTAAATCTCCTGTAAGCAGTTTAGTTGTTCACACACAGAAAAGTATGTGGATTAGGGAGAGCAAAAGACTGTGTGGGAATTTACAAAGATCAGGAACACTGGCAGGCCCTGTTGAATCCAATTTTCTCTTCTTCACAATCAGCTTAGAATCAGAATATAATTGCTGAGATGAACAATTATTGCTGAAATTGGGCTGGTAATCTAACTTATGAAAAAACAAAATTAAGTGACTTGTTCAGGTTACATAGCTAGTGGGTGCCAAGACTAGGCCTAGGGTACAGGTCTTCTGACTTCCAGGCTCTTGCACCACGTTTATGAAGCAATTCTAAAGAACTCACCGTTAGTGGGAATAGTATTCAGGGCGCCAAGAGCCACCAAATGTAGATGGGAATGCAGGACATTTATTTTTTTTTAAAACCTGTATCCTGGCTTTAGCTCTTATTTGGGGGCAGGGGTTGAATTCTTTTGTATACTTGTATATGCCTTCAGCGTAAAGGTCAGGAGAGGGCTAAAGGTCAGGAGGTTTGACTCGGCAATTTTGCCACTCAGCAGGACACTATCACAAGTTTTGCTTTCAGTATGTTCTCAACTGTGTCATCTACAACGACTGTAATGGAGGCAAACAGTAATTGTTTCCTGACCTAAAGAATAAATAATTGCAGGTCAATTTTTTCCCTCTTCTCCTTCTTCTATTTTGTATTCATTACTCTTCCTACGTGTGGGGTATTCATTTAAGAACTATTTTAATCTTATGTGCCTTTTTGAAGGCCAGAGGTGTCTTTGGTAAGTCAAGGACCAGCAGTACAAGCTGATAGATTCACAATACAGCCTCATTAATTAAGGGGTAACCGTTCTGTTATGGTTTCTTCAACACCCCTGGCAGTCTCAGACCTAGAAGTGCTCCTAAGTCTCTGGGTTCTTGTCCTCGTCTCAGCTAACACCTAGAGGGTGCTGGATATTTCTAGAGCCAGCTCATCCCTGGTTTTGTTTTCTCATCACCTGCTCTGATTTTGGGTGGCTGGGCGGCAGCCTTCACTGCATTTGACCTCGGCTGGGCCATGTTCTGTGACTCACCACTGGCTGTTGGCACTGGTGTCTTCCCTGGACTCACCCTGTTACACAGACAAGTCATCAGCATGCACCTGTAATGCCCTGAATAAATTATATGCTATACACTGAATGGGTGGTGATTACACAATACAATATACAGATGATGCCTCATAGCATTATATATCTGAAACCTATATTGACCAGTGTCACCCCAATAAATTCAATAAGATAAATAAATAAAAATAAATTAATAAATAAATAAAATTACAGTTCCTACCAGTTATTATTTTTTCTATGTATTACCTACACACACAATATTATTTCAGAATATATTGGATTTATAGATTAAATTGGAGAAAAACTGAAATTTTGCAATATGAAATATTTAACTCAATGGCAGTGATTTTTTCCTTAGTCTTCTTTTATGTTCTTCCTAAAAAAAGTATTTTTTTCTATAAAAGTTTTACATACTATTCCCAGGTACTTTGTAATTTTTGTTACTCTTTTGAGTGGAATTTTTGTTTTATATTCAAGTTGGTTATTGATGGTTGGAAAGAAAGATGTGAAAACTCTCTTAGCCAATTCAGACTACTATAAAAAATACTATAGAGTGGGGTGGTGGGGTGGGGCTTCAAGAATAAACACCTCATTCTCCCAGTTCTGGAGGCTGAGAAGTCCAAGGACAAGGCACAGGCAGACTCAGTATCTGGTGAGGATCTCCTCCTGGTTCATAAAAGGCTCCTGAGTAAAAAAGTGAGAGAGCTCTCTGGGGTCTCTTGTATAACATCATTTACACTATTTGTGAGGGCTGTACCCTATGATATAATCACTTCAAATGACCCACCTCCAATAGCACCACTGCAGGGCTAGGATTTTAACACATGAATTTTGGCAGGGTGGGGGAGGTACATTTAGTCCATAACAGAATCTCGTTATTATAAAGACGATATAAAAAGAAGAAGAAGAAAGAAAATAAAGAAATGGGGGAAGGAAGGAAAGGAAGGAGAGAGGGAGGAAGGAGAATGGGAGGAAAGGAAGGAAGGAGGGAGAGAAAGAAAGAAAAAAAAAGAAAGAAAGAGCCAAACAGAAAAATCTGTTGCAGTGTAGTTCTCGGAAAAAGAGGCGGGGTGATTAAAGGATTGTTTCTGGTGGGAACTATGGCCGGTCTTTGCTCTGCTTTGCCCCTTAATTCTGCTAGGTTATAACATCAAATATTTTCAAAGTGACGAGAGCTAATGAGGTCAAAGAAGCACAGTTGCTCCTAGGAATCTTATTTGTTTAATGACTTGATGCCTTTGGCCTCTTCAGTGTTTTATGTCTTCAAAGGCTTTAAACCCCAAACCTAAGAGAACATGGCATGCAATATGTAACTTCATGTTTTTATTTAGAAGGAATGTAATTAATGATTGTGGTGATCAACAGACATACTGGCTTCTGTGATCTAGGTTAGGTTTCTTTCACAGTCACAAGTCTTTATGGGGCTTTGTTAAGATTGGAAGCCCACAACGCTTGCATGGAGGGCTTCAGGTTGACTCCCCATTCCTTAAGGGGGAATCCAAGGGTCTGCAAGCCACAACTTTAGATCAGATGGCCCCGAAGGACTCTTTCAAGGAGTTTCGATGGTACTTGATTAAGGTGGAGCACCTAGGGTCCTTTAGGACTTACAGATCTAAGCCCTGGAACTCTTTGTAGCAACTTACAGGAGAGGATTTCGTGAGGTATTCCTAGTCCTCATGTACTGTTCTGTGAAGACTCTGAACCTTTAAGCGAGAGGCAACTTAAATGCACTGGCTTATACCTTGAAATATCAGGAGACAGTGGCGGTAGGAATAATGGTCTGAGGGAGTCTAAATGCCATCAAACAAAACCATAATAATTTTTAAAAAACCAATAACAGATAACGTGTTAATTGCTTTACTTCTCATGTTTACTTACTCATCATAATACCCTTTAGCATGTTATTTCCCCACTTTTACAAATGAGGAAACAAAAATATTGTTAATTGCTCCAGGTCTCATAGATATTGATGAATTTTTTCTTTGTGACAAATGCAGACTGTTTACACTATTCAAGGTACAAAAAGAAGACAATACTATTTAAATGTGTCTTATTCTTTTTTCAGTGCTTTTACTTTATTTTATTTTATTTTTATTGAGGTATAATTAACATATTAGTTTCATGCATACAACATAATGATTTGATATTTACATGTATTACAAAATGATCATCACAGTAAGTCTAGTTAAACACCCATTACCTCATTTTGGTTTTTTTCCCCACCACTCCTACCCACCCCAGCCAACCCCACCTCCCACCCTGGATCCATTTCCAGAATAAATGTGTCTTATTCTTGCAATGGTTACAATATTCAGTCATAGTTTTAGCTCTTGAAGATGCCCTTTGATTTTCTGGTAGGTAATCAGAAACCCAAAGAGGTTTGTTTGATCAAAGTCATACAGTTTATAAATGGTAGAGCTGAGAGTAAAACTCAAGTCTTTTGACAACTAATGCAAAGTCCTCCTATTAACTTGTTTTGTTTTGTTTCGGTAGTAGAATTCAGACACTTTCAGCATTGCTTTCTGCAATTACACAGAAACCAGGAATCTGCTACCATCTAGTGGGTTAACTGAGTAATTACTATTTTTTAAAAGTTTCACATACTGCACAAATACACTCTTGTCAGAGAATATAGAAGAATAAAGAACTATAGAAGTTACTTAGTCTATTGCCAACACTTTATAGATGGGAAAAAGGAGAGACTGAATGGAATCTCCAAGGTCATACAAGGTGGCAAAACGGGGATAAAACTCTGGTCTCTTCACTTGTTCGTTTTTTTGTTTGTTTGTTTGTTTGTTTTTTCTGGTATTCCACCAACAGGAAAGGATGGGCCCTTTCAATTCACAGAATCGAAAATCAAAGTATTCTTCTAAAGTATTGTGAGGATTTCAGTGCATATAGTATCACTCAACTTAGTATTTCGGCAGTCAGTTCTTAGTTACACTAATGGAAGGGAAAACAGGTGTATGTAATATGGGCATGTATCTGTGCCTTCAGTTCTGTGTGGTTTATGGCTGTGTCTATCCCTCTGTCTATATCTATAATCTCTTTTTTTAGGCTAACACTAGAATAAATGTCCTTTCCTTGGGTATTTGATAACTTATGATAACCTAGAATTATACTGAATAGCATTAGACTTCTGATCAGTATCTTTTTAAAAGTTAATAAAATTTAAAAAGTTAATAGAGTATACACTGAACATTATACAAATAAATCTTAAGCCAGTATAATAATAGCAGTAGAAAAATGTTTAACAACTTTTAAAGATCCTTATTTCAAAAAAACAGATTTTTATTTTTCTTTTGATAAATGTATTTTGCGTATCAGGGAACATACAAGGTGTACCACAATAAACTTAGAAATATTCTTTCAGAATTAGTTTGTTGCATCTGTGCATGAAATGGAAAATAAAATGGTGGAGCCTCTTGTCTTTGTCACATTTTCTAGTTTGTTTCTTCAATTCTTTTGCCTGAAACAATGTACAGAGTATCCGGGAAATAAGAACCATGCATTTGAAAGAACTGTTGCCCTGGCTGCTGTTGCTCAGTGGGTTGAGCACCGGCCTGCAAACTGGAAGGCCACTTGTTCAGTTCCCAGTCAGAGCACAGCCCGGGGTTGGGGGCCAGGTTCTGGTGGGGGGCATTCGAGAGGCAGCTGATCCGTGTTTCTTTCACACCTGGATGTTTCTTGTTTCTAAGAACTGTTATTCTTTAGGAAAAAACAGAAGAAGAGCTGGGGCAGAGAGACAAACATAGGCTTCTCTCAGGAAAAAGCAGTTCTTGTCCTTTTTTGGATGATCTCATTCATATGGGGGATTTTGGAGATGTTCTTGATTTTCACCTGTGTTCTACACTTTCTGAATACGCTTCTCTAAGCTGTTCTCATAGGTAGAAGTCACTATCAAGTGTCTTATCTTTTATCATCCTTAAATTTTCAGGATACTGGACACATTGAACAATTCCACTGTATTTTCAGCATTTTTACAATAATACCTAAAAAAGAAAAAAGAAAACTTTAAAACACTTGGACCTAAACAAAAATATATAAAATGAGCTTGGCTATTAGAATATATAAGTAGAAAATGTCTCTTTGATGAAACAAAAAAAAATCTTTTGTCATAATTTTGGGCTTCATTTAGAGACCCTGCCCTTCCTTAATTAACCACCATGCCCAACGGGCAGAGACCATGAGGTCTACAAGCTGAGTGCGTGGGCTCCATGGACAGACTGCCCAGCTGGAATCCCAGCTCCACCACAATTCCCTGATGGGTAGCCTGAAGCCTGCCACTTAAATCTCCTTATGTGTCAGTTTTCTGATTTATAAAATTGGCATCATCACTGTAGCTATTTCATAGAGGTTTATTTGTGTGTGTATGTGAATATGAGATAGTTCAGTTAAAGTATTTTGAATAATGCTTGACACACAGTAAACAGTAATTTTCAGCTATTAAAATACCTACTCTTGAGGGGTTTTGGTTAGAGATCTTGCAGCAATCCAAGTCTAGCCTTAGCTCAGAGGCACTGAGAATCAGATAATATTTTTCTTCCATCTCCATTCTATCCACTTAGAACCAATTCTGTCTTGGAAAGAGCAGTGTTTCCTCTGAAAGTGTTGACTCTGGCTGTACTCTATCCTGTGTGGGGGCTATGCACATTACTCTAAAGTTGGAGGTTATTATCTTTTTTCTTTTTCAACTATTGTCAGAAGTGGTCAGCCTCACAAGAGTCAATGACGATGTAGACTACTCTTCAACAGTATGTGGACAACGCCAAGTTGTGGCCTCATCCTTGTCTTATTGGTCCCTGGGCGGGAGATGACAGGCACAACTGGTCTGAGAGTGACGTCTCTAAGACAGGCTGGATCTCTGTCAAGGAGATGTGGGCATGGGATCCTGGAAGATTTACACTGGAGAATTCCTTGGAATATCACATTATAACCTCCTCGTCTCTCTCAAATATTGTCACAGACAAGGGGAGAGGTCTTGAAAAAAGCTGTGGACAGGGAGGACCTGGACTCTGCTAGGATAATGTCCTGGCACAGCATTTTGAGATAATTAAGACTTTATTTCCATATCTGAGTTCCAATATTTTTTTTTCTTTCCTGTTGGATCTCAAGTGCAGAAATTTAGTTAATGACGCTAATCACATTCTTCAGTAAATGCACATCACTATGTTTGGTTTAGGTAGGGCTTGGCTTTTCTTTAATTTATACATTTCCCTTTCCTTATAAGTAACCTTTCTATGTGCTTTCTATGTTATACTTTCACTGTAGCTGTTCTTGTTAAATATATAATTTTGATTTGCACATATATATTTTTAATTTATGTAGATGGCAGTGTGTAAAAAATGTCATTGTGTTTCTTGTATATACATCTGGTAGTTTTAATGTCTATGTAATATTCCACAGTGTGCATCTTTCACATTCTACCTGGTCATCTTTCTAGTCCAGGGCTCGATCTTCAGATTTTGTCTGATGCTCTACCTCCACAAAGAGCACTACTAAAGCATCTTCACACATGTTCTCTTGTAGACACATGTGAGGGTCTATCTATCTATCTATCTATCTATCTATCATCTATCTTCAGGTGCAGAATGTGGGGTCAGAGTATGCATTCGAGGCTTGTCCAGAAGGTATCTAGTCACATAATATGAAAAATAGTGACATTTATTGAAGAAGATACAATAAACAGTGCACACAAACAATGATGCCTCAGTCCTCTTCAGAATTGGCACATTGTAGTCTCACACAGTTCTCCCAATCCCCGTCAGTTGCTCTATCATATTTTTCTGAATCTCACTGATGGTCAGATATCTCCTCACTTTGAAAGATAATCTTAGTTTTGGGAAAAGCCAGAAGTTGCAGGGTGTCAAATCTGGGCTGTAGCAGGGCTGGGTCACCTGGGTGATTTGATGTTTTGCAAAGAAACTTTGCACAAGACATGATACATGAGTGGATGCATTGTTGTGATGAAGCTGCCCATCACCAGTTGCCCATAGCTGTGGCCTTCTGAATCATCCAAATAGTTTCCATGGAGGAATGTTCAGCTTAACACAAAATTTGATGCAGATTCCTTGCTCTTCTCTCTTGGTCATTTTGAATGTGCATGGTACCCATGCTCACTCAATGGCATCTACTGCTCCCACTGACTAGTACAGTGAAATTGTTATTGTTCACACATGTGGATTCCAGTCCACTCTTCTTGGCTGCCAGGTTACATCATGTCACACAAATCATTCTCATTAGATTAACAATGGCTGGACTTTTTCTGGACAGACCTTATATATGTAATTGACGAAGAACCTCTAGATTCCTCCCAGAACACATACAGAGACTGCGCTCCAACAGCAGCGCTCAGGGGTTCCTTTAGTCCCACATCTCCACCAGCCCTTGGAATTGTCCATCTTTCCCAGTTTATTCAGTCTCACAGAGGTAAAGTGATATCTTATTATTGTTTTAATTAGTTTCTTTGATAACTAATGAGTTTGATTATTTTTGTAAATATGTGTAAACCTTTGGGTTTCCTTACCTACAAATGGCATTTTTTAAATCAATAGGCTTTATTTCTTAAGACAATTTTAGATTTAGAGAAAAAATGGAGCCAATGGTATGAAGAGTTCCCATATTCCCTCCCTCCACCCCTGCACACAGTTTCCTCTGTCAACGTCTTACGGTAGTATGACATATTTGTTACAACTAGCGAGCCATAGTTTATTCATATTTTTTTGTTTTTACCTAATATACTTGGTCCAGGATCCCGCACAGGCACACGCTGCAGTTGTTCTTCATGTGTACTTAGGCTCTGCTGGGCTGTGATGGCTTCTCAGACTTTTCCTGTTTTGGATGACCTTGAGTTTCAGGAGTATTGGTCCAGATGTTTGTAGAATGTCCCTTTTTGATATTGGGCTGATGTTTTCTCATTAATAAATTGAGTTTATGGATTTGTAGGAGGAAGACAGCAGAAGTAAAGTTTCATTTTAATTCCATCGTATCAATTGTGCATCACTCTCTCCATGATTTGTGGCTGTTGATGTTGACTTTGATCACCTGGTTGAATCGGTCTATTTCAGGTGGCTCCACTGCAAAGTTTCTTTTCTTCCTCCTTTTCTATACCGCACCCTTGGAAAGGAAGTCACTATGCAAAGACCACATAAAAGAAGTGGGGAGTTATTCTCCCACCCCACCTTTTAGGAGGAAATATCTACATGATTCATTTCTAATACTGTCATAGGGGAGTTTTGTGTTGTATCTTTAATTAATTAATTTTTTAAAAGATTTTATTTATGTACATTTAGAGAGGGGGAGGGAGGGGGGAAGGGAGGAGAGAAACATCAATGTATGAGAGATACATCGATCGGCTGCCTCTCATAAACCCCCAACCGGGGACCTGGCCTCAACCCAAGCATGTGGTTTGCAGGCTGGTGCTCAGTCCACTGAGCCATACCAGCCAGGACTTATCTCTCATTTATTAATTTATATTATCATTTATGTATATTACTATGGACTCATTTATGAAAAGTTATTTTATATTTTGTGTTATAATCCAGTACCTTCATATCTATTTTGTTCCAACTTTGACCACTAGAAACACCTTATGTAGGCCCCTGTGTCCCTACCCCTATCTTTCTGCTTTTCTTTCTTCTTTTGAGTACTTCCATTCTTTCTAGTGCTACATGATTCTCTAGGCTCATTTTGCATATTTCCTTCTCTAGTCCTGGAATAGCCATTTTGCCAAGGACCCCTAGCTCCTTTTACTGGTGAATGGTGTTGGAAACCAAAATCTGGGTGTGAGGTGTGTTCATTGCTCCTGGGTTATTGTTTCTTTTAGGCACCATCAGATGACAAAGCAACAGTATATGTGCATATACTAACCTCTACATATACTCACACCTACAAATATTTTTATGTGTAATCATCTGTAGATATCTTAAATTAAATATGAGTCTCTTTAGATGTCTTCAGCTCTAATCCATTACCATATGGGTCATTTCTGTCTCCTTCACTTATTTGTAAATTTGCATTCTGACAGTCAGAAACCTGGTTCCTATTTACTTATTTAATTCAGTATATATATACTGAAATTGAATAATTATATCTCCATGTGTATGTGTGTGTATATATATACCTATATGTCTGTATATACATATGTGTGTACTATGTGTATATATATGTGTGTATTATATATATATATAATTCCCATAGGACACAACTTTATCAACTGCAGTATAGTGCTTATCTTCAACTCCTTGTGCCTTTATTCTTACAGAATTCATTTATTTCTAAAGTTATGTAGGTCAACACCTTTCCCCCCGACCCCTTTGAGGAAGTTGCTTCATACAGTTTTCATATAGGTAGATTCTCTTGTCATGCTCTGCCTTCTTCTCTGGGCTCAATATTTGTGTTGAGTTTTGACAAGTGCATAATGCCATTTATCCACTATTACAATATCACATAACAGTTCCACCACCCCCAACATTTTCTGTGATTCACTCATTCATTTGATTTGATACATTTTTACTTTTATTTGTAGATTTTGTTATATTTTCTATATTTTAATGCTTTGGTTTTAGGATTACATATATGTATGTGTACATATACATGTATTTTACATTATTTTTCTGTTACTATTTATCCCCTACACCCTCTTCTACCTCCACCCACCCCTCTCTCTTCTGCAGCCTCCACACTGTTGTCTGTGCCCATGAGTTCTTTCTCTCCTTTTTCTTTTTCTTTTTTGCTCGATCCTTCTATCCCTCATCCTTTGTAGATTTTGTTATATTTTCTATATTTTAATGCCTTGTTACTTTTAGAATTGCAAATATATTTTTAAACTGCATGTGTCTGTGAACTTTACCCATGGTATTCTTTGTTGAACAGAACTGTCTAAAACAGAACTGTCTAAACAGAGCTTTACGAAATAAAATTCATCAATATTTTCCTATAATTTGTCCTTTTGAATTTTTTAAAGCAGGGTGCTCCCCATGTTCTGGATACACTTACCTACATCTTCCTATTAATTCCAAACATTATCTTTCTCTTTAAAGCCTTTCATTTATTTTTAGTCTACTTTTGCATGTGCTTTTTGATAGGGTTGAAATTTAATTTTTCTATCCTGGTAAAAAATTCTACACCATCTACAAAATAATCCAATCTTTTCACATTGATTTCTGGTGCCATTACTATAGTGTTTTAAGTTTCCATATATACTTAGAGTTCTATTATATCCTGTTTAACTATTTTTATATTATTCTATTGTTTTATTTGTATGTCTTTGTGTTATGTCTTATATAATAGCTGCTTATATACATTTCCACATATTACTCTTGTTGTAGAATTTTATATTTCTACACACATTTTGAAATAAGGATTTTGAATGACTAATGAAAATTCATCTGGAATTTTCATGGGGATTGCATTTAATGAATAGATAAATTTGAAGAGAATTGATATTTTTATGATAGTGAGTCATGCACTCCAAGAGCATGGACTATCTTTCACTATTCAGGTTGTATTTTATGATTTTATTAGAGATTTAAACTTTTCTGAATGCATGAGCAATTTTAGGAGCTTTCTTTCATCTTTCTCTGCTCAAGGTTGAATCCATTGCAATTCAACCTCTCTCCCCACTGTACTCCCAAGTTCCAGACAACCTTCAGGGGATTCCCCAGCCTTCGGACTCTCCACCAGTTTTCATAATTATTATTATTATGATTGTTAGTTCCTCAAATGATTTTAGTTTTCTTTCACATGTATGGTTTTCTAGGCTTGATTTTGGAGGAGGGAGTGCTAGCTGCTTGCTTTAAGTCACCATTCTGATAAGCCTGGGTTGTTCTTATACCTGTTTGGATGAGGCTGTGTATTGCTCTGGCATGGGGGTGGAAGGGGAGAAGTCACTTACTTGATCTATTTCAGTAGCTGTAAAATACAGACCTGATGAAACTGCAGGCCCAGGTGTAAGGGTACAAATGGAGCCCACAGAGCATACACCTAAATATTTGAAAATTTGAAATCAAGCTGACAAGATTTAAATAAGCAAAATATGTTCTCACCTCCTAACTTGGCACATATGCTTTCATAACAGCCTGAAAATCCAGGTTTAAGTTTTAAATCCTTAGGTTCTTCTCAATTCTGTAACAGAGCTTGGCAGAATGCACAAAGCCAGTCTGCAACCATGGCCTTTCCCTGTTTCCTTCCCAGTTGCAACTCCGTCCAACTGAGATGATCTCATATATATGCATGTGCAGACCTTAGCCCACATGTTTAAACCCCATTTGCATCCTCTACAGAAACTGCCTGTTGGCCCAGGGATAGTGTGGTCTACATAGAGAGGAGGCCTTTGCAGGTGCTGGAAGTCTGTATGAAATTCTGGCATCCTGGGTACTAGAATGAGGTCTAGAAGGAGGAAGAGTGGATTCTTAGGTGGGCCTGTCCCTTTGCCCCCATGGATGCCTGGCCCAATGGGGAGGGTCCCAGCTGGACAAAGGCTAGAACAGGGAACCCTAAAATATAGTGCCCTAAAGTATTCCAGGGTCTAAAGAAGTTACTGATCAAGTCCTACTGTTTCCTTTAAGCTTTGGAGAAAAATATAATTCCTTTCATTTAAATTCTGAAGTATAGTTGTTGCCTAACATGGTACAAGGGAGAACTTTCTGTTTTTGGAATAAAATGAGCTGTGAATTATGAAAAGAGAGACATCTACTAACTCCCATTCTTTCTGTTCTACCTGTGAGAGGCACATCGGAATCACAAGCTCACTCTTTCTCAGCCAGGCTACTAAATGCAAATGTAGTGACTTAAAACAGAGGCTGGAAAGCGTGGATGGCGACTGGGGAAAGCAGGCCACCTTGTAACGAAATCTCACTAACTGTGGGCAGCATGGTTGCTTTCATGTTGCATTATGATTGGGTGTAAAATCAAATATGTGTTTACCCGATTATCTATGTATGGTAAAAAGAGCCTGATCCTAAAACGTCCAGATCACTAATGTCCCGAGCGTTTTGTTCAATGAGCAGGATCAGCCTTTTATGAAGGAGGGGAGGCGAACATGATGTAAACCTTGTTCCCATTTTGTAAAGACTGTGTTCTGATTGGCCGCTGCTCACATCAATCTATGATTCGATGGGCTGGCAGCACCGTTTTTCAGATAAGGCAGTGGGAAAGTCTCAACTCTCATAAGTGTGCAAGACAGAGAGACAGTGGAGTTTAAATGGTCATTTATTGTCCTTCTTGTGCCTCAAATCCTTGTGACTAGAGGAATGATGAAAGCAATGGCCTCCTTGCACTTGGAGCACCAAGGAAGTACAGTGGACTGAGGCCTCCCCAGTTGGTATACCCCGACAGCCTGAATTTCTGGGTAGAAGGCCAGTCCTTTGTCCGATGTTTCCTACACAGTCAAACCTTGGTTGTCGAACAACTTGGTTCTCAGACAATTCGGTTCTCAACCAAGTTGTTCACAGGAAAAAAAATGTCTCTGTTGTCTAACACCTTTGGGTCTCAATTCTCTACTTAGCAACAAAATTACGTATCTTTCAGGAGGCAAACAAGGAGATTTGGTTTTCGAAAAATCTCTTCTCAAACAGTTTCTGGAACAAATCAAGTTGGAGAACTGAGGTTCCAGTGTGTTCTGCCCTCAAGTTGGGGCAGAGGAGTGGAGGCAGTGACCAGGCGTGCAGGTGGTCCCACAGACAGGGCTGCCTCTTCCGTTCAGTTCAGTATTTAAACCACAGAACACTCCAGCTCCATGGTTGTTTTTCAGGAATGGCTAAGATGTAGAAGGAAGATCTGGAAGATCTATTTTCAGGAATAATAATCTTTCCTAAATTTATGGCAATAACAATGCTTTCTTAAAACTTAAAATAATTTTAAATGTCTTTAATTTTTAATTTTAGGGAGATGGGGAGGGAGGGAGAAAGAGAGGGGAGAAACAACCATGTGAGAAAGAAACGTCGATCGGTTGCCTTCAGTGAGTGGCCCAACTGGGGACTGAACTTGCAACACAGGCATGCGCCCTGATCAAACCTGCCATATTTCAGTTTGCAGGACGATGCCCAAACAACTGAACTACACCAATTGGGACTCTTAAAATGTTTAACATGTCAGAAAAGTGTCCTCAATGTTGACATTCTATAACTATGGAAATGTTTAGAGCAGTGATTTTAAAATATAGCTTTTAATTATTCATTAAAAATAATATAATTGACTTTATATAATTATAATTGATAGAAGTATTGATTTTGTTTGAACTAAAATTAATCACAGTTTTCATCATTGCACTTTTTTGAGTTAATAACTGATAATTCTGCACAATTACTATAATTTTCTGCTTTTTACATAGAAACAATCTATCAGAAATTAGAATGTGTGAGCGTAATTGTTGGTTTAATATATTAGATGTCACATTTGGGAACATATGAATGACAATGAGCCATATGTAAAATAACCTGGAATTGAAATACTTATTGAAGGTTAACATTTATTGTTTTCCCCTCTGTGTTAAGTTTGTAGCACTTTTGGCTTCATTTTGACTTTACACTAGTTTCTTATTTTCATCTGATTAATTGTATAATATCCATTTACTCTATGAACTACTTATGAGATTACTGATTTTCTAGAGAAAGTAATTTTTAAAAAAGTTGGTGAATGTGTTTCCGCTCAGCAAGCCTACATTTGACTTATAGTTCTACTCACATAATTTCACTGGCCTTGGATGCGCTTTGTCACGTTTTGCATGGCCTCTGCCAGTGACAAATACGTTGACCTAAGAAATTTCTAAATGAGGACAGTTCATCTTTTACCTCACTCTACCTTTCGGCACCCCTCCTGCAGGGGATACCATCCAGCAGTATCCATCCCTGCTGCGGATGCTCGTCGAACACGAGAATAACATACACAGAGACAACCAGGTCCTGTGGGGGAATAGAAACAGCATGGCCATTTTCTCTAGTGGAAAGCGTGCCGTTCCTCTACCCAAGTAGGTTTTTATTAACAAAGCAGACTCAGTTTGTGGATTCACAGTCTGGCAGAAAGGATCAAAGGAAACATGTGACTTACAAAGATGCTAACAGAACTCCTGCTGTGATTCTGGGCAGAGATTGGAGTTTTATCATATGAAAGGACTATAGGTTCCAAAGGTTTCCTGTCTGTGCCTTCAAATTCCAAGTTAATAACATCCTCCAGCAAACAGATCTCACAGGATCTTGCATATTCTATGTCTCAGGCCTGATTACCCCGGGGGTCCGCCACCTCTGGTCTGGGCTGCCCCCTTTAGCTATATCTGCAGGCCTGTGCTGGGCAGGAGACAGAGGCAGCCAGGAGACTTGGATTTCTCACATCTAAGAACAAAGACTCAGGCTTTGACAAAGCCAAGGGGGCAGGGGTTGATGTGGATCACCCCTTCATTTCCACAGCCCTGTGAGTCTCTTCCCTGTGGCGTTCCCACGTGATCGTGTCTGTCTTACGTTTATTCTCTTTCCTAGAGAATTGTTACCCATCATTGACTGCCGATCATGCGAAAGGGAGCCAGGCATTTGAACAGGCAGTGTTCATGCCAGGGAAATAAGTTTTTGTCTCCTTAGTGGCTCCTGGTCCGGAGGTCTCTCACTCAGCCTAAGTCATGTCGGGTCACAGCTTCCTGAGACCAGACAGGGCGGTCCGCAACACCCTCCTTCTTCTCCAAGGCTGTTCCCAACTACTTCAGCTACTCCATTTCCTAATGGCCTGAGGATGTTCAGGTGGACAACACCCTCTGTCAATTTCATTCATGGTCATCATCTGTCTTTATTGTTCAGTGTCCCCTTCTCATTGGTCAGAACCCATGCCATGCCAATTGTTAAGTATCTTGAATCTCACCCCTGTGAAAGGCCTTTGCTTTCTTTCCTAACAAGATTGGCTTTTAAGAACACATCTGTGATCTAAGTTATTTACATATTTTTATGGATTGGGGTCACTGTCAGATTTTCAAGGGTGCTGACTTGGAGAACAGTTGAAAGAATTTCATCTCAGCCAGGGGTGACTTGGAGGAACAGGTAAGATCCCTGTGTGAGGCCAGGGGGTTGGCTGGCCTTACACAGGCAGAGGACATGTCCACACACTGTATTCTGGTCTCCTGGAGAGTCTACTGCCCTGAAGTATTTTCCCCATCCATGTGTTTCTAAAATTTGAGTTATGTATTGAGTCCTTTGCCTTCTACTTTCAGCCAATATATTTTTATAAGCCAACAGTCATTACTGTGAAAGAGATACCAAATTAAAACGTCCTAAAGTATTAGCCCTATTTGAAGACTGGGTAAACATATCAAACATAATAATAAAAACACAAATATGCTGTTGTCAGAATACTGGAAACCTTAAGAAGAGTGTGTGTGAAAAGGGAGATTAAGTAAAAAGCACGAAAATCCAGAGCTGGTTGTTGAAGGCCTTTGAAGACACACTCTGTTTGCTCCCTATTTGCCAGTTAGGTGATTTAGAGGCTGACTGTGTACAGGTGGCACCAGGACTTATTTTAATTATTAGTATTTGATGGGTCATCTTCCCATCTCTCAGTAAAGTAAGCAAAAAATATAATACCAAACAATTTATGGTGCCTTTTCAACTAGAGGCTGATGAATGATGTTTCATTCTCATGGTCCCCTGGACTTCCATTCCCAGATGGGATTTCAGTAAAGCTGGCTTGGCTGGTGAGAGGCAGGAAGCTAAATGACAGATGGTGGTGCTTGTTGCCTTGAGCAAGAAGCGTGACAAAGTAACCTCCACAGGATCTAACTTTAATAGCAGAAAGCAGCGATTCACCTTCAAGAGCCTGTGCTGATATTCAAATTTGGAAACTTCCCACTGAATTTCCTTCTCATCTTCACCTGGAGGTTTCTCATCTTTCTGTTTGCATCATTTACTCCTTAATTTACTGGTACCCGTCTGCCTTTCCCACTAGAGAGGAGCTCCTCTGAGGATAGGGACTGTGCTTTGTGAATGCTGACTAGATCTCAGTAAATATTTATGTAACAGATAATGTTTTTTGTAAAACATAGCCTCACTAGATAGCAGTTTCTTGTGGAAATAGGATAAAGGGAAATATCAATGTAAGCTAATTAGTTTTTAACCTGACAATTAAGGTTGATAGTGAACTACCTTCTAGAATTGCTGTGTGCAAGTGGGGGTCCCCCCCAAAAGAATTATCTGATGGAGGGCAGGCTCCTTGTAGTGCAGGCTTCCCCGGCTAGGTGAGTGTTCTCGGAATCCATCTGTAACAGCGTACCAGCTGGCGTTGTCATGAGAGGCTGCGAACTACTTCAGGGAAATTTTTTGGAACTTTCTCTTGACAGGCTTGCCCATTTCATGGTGGGTGATTTACGAGCACACCTGCCCACACTGTGCTGAGTCTTCAGCAGTTTTTGACCAAAAACAGCATGACCCCCTTGCCCCACCCCCCCATTCACCGGATCTTGCCCCAAGTGGCTTTGTTTTTGTTTGTTTGTTTCCCCAGATGAAAAAATTCCTCAAATGGAAATGTCTTGCTGACATGGAAAGGTGAAACGGAAAGCAGAAGCACTAAAACGTGTCAAAATTGGCAAGCTCAAATACTTCTGAGCAGTGGAAAAAAAGTCTCGATAGGTGTGTTGCATCAAGTGGAGAGTACTCTGAAGGTGACTGACATTGGAATGTGTAAGAATAAATACGCAAATTTTTATAAAGAAATTCCGGGGAGGTTGGGTCCCCCCTTGTATATCCAGCTGCCAATTTCCATGTCAATAAGGTATGTATGGAGGTAAAACGTGTATAGAGCCTGGAGTCAGACTATCTGGATTTAAAAATCCCAACAGTGCAGGCTAGGTTTTGATCTTGGTGGCATAGTTTCAGCACACTGTGCCTCAACTTCCACAGCTATAAAATGTGGAGAATAGTAGTAGTAACTACCTCATAGAGGTCAATGACGCTAACGTACAGATGGTGGTTTTAAAATATCCCCAAATTATTCGATGCTCCATCAAAATATGCAATTTATTTCCTCTCCTCTTGAGCCCATTTGGGTCTTTGCACTGCTTATTGAATAGACTGGTGGAAAGGCTTCTGCCGGACCTCCGCGGGTCGACGAAGGATGACTCCACCCTTGCAGCAGTCCTCTCTCTGGGAGTGTGTCCCGACATCCCCAGTGAATGCTTGAAACCAGCGACAGTACCAAACTGTGTACATGTACAGCTTTTTCCTATGTGTACATACACACCTACGGTAAAGTTTAATGTATAAACTAGGCAGTTTCATCGATAGAAGATTTGTTTTTACCATTGATCTTAGCAACCTCAGCATATTTTTTTCTTTCCTTATTAAGTTGAGAACTTCTACCTTTTCATTTAAAGGAAGTACTTTATGGCTTCTCTTTGGCATATACGAATTGTTGGCATCGCTATTCTTGAACCTTGGGACATTATTAAGTAAAATCAAGGTTATAGAGATAGTAGATCCCATAACCTCGATGGCCACGAGGTGACTAAGCAGTAGGGAGCGTAGACAGTGCGGATATGCTGGATGGAGGAACGGTTCACGCCCAGGAGGGGAAGCAGTGGGGCGGTGTGAGGTTTCATCACACCATTCAGAATGGTGCACAACTTAAAACTTGTGAATTTTTTATTTATGAAAATTCCGGGTAATATTTTCAGACCACAGGTAACTGAAACCACGGAAAGGAAAAGTGTGATTGGTTTTGTGGAGGGAGGACTTCTGGATATCTTAGAAACCTGTCTGATAGCCTTCAGCCACCGTGTGAGACGTCTGGCTGCGCTGAGGCTGCTGTGTGGAGGTCACCTGCGTAGGCGGGCGGGAGAGTGGTGCCCAGGGAGGCCCAGGTATTAGGCCCCAGCAGAGTGACTCTTCTGAGGCCGGGTGAGCTTATGTGAGTGAAAAAGCTTCCTAGACCGTCTTGGCCCCAGCTGCTGCCTGCCAGCAGCTGCGTGAGAAACCCATTCAGCAGCAAATTTGTTTTAAGCTGCTTTAACTTAGAGCTGCTAAGCAGTAGACCGACGTGTTTGTTATTGTTAGATCAGTCTTTGCTGTTAGTTTGCTGTTACCTCACCTAACCCACGTTATCTGTGAACTAAGGGAATTAGGACCTGAGTGATCTGCCTCGTGTGATTGTGATGAAGATTAGATGAGATGATGTAGGAAAGTCCTTTGGAAAGTAATAGACTATTTTACTTTTTTCCTTCCTTCCTTCCTTCCTTCCTTCCTTCCTTCCTTCCTTCCTTCCTTCCTTCCTTCCTTCCTTCCTTCCTTCCTTCCTTCCTTCCTTCCTTCCTTCCTTCCTTCCTTCCTTCCTTCCTTCCTTCCTTCCTTCCTTCCTTCCTTCCTTCCTTCCTTCCTTCCTTTTCTTCTTTTTCTTTCCTAAGCTTAGCAAGAGTTTAACATGGAGAAGGTATCTGTACTGCATCTCTAATGTTATCTTTTTAAAGGTACAATGGGTTGGATGTTTTCTCACATTTATTAACATTCTTAGAAACTAAATGAACAATTTACATGAATCATTTTGTCTTTGTGTTCAAAGTTGCCAGAATGACATAGTTATAAAAATCCCTGGAAACAAAAGTGGAAAATTCTGTATCTTGCTAATTGGGTTTCAAACTTTTTATGTTGTTCTAAATAGAGTTCAAAGTAAGCGTGTTCTAGGTGGTGATTATGTACTGTCAATTTTATTAAGATGTTTCAGGATAGATTTCTGCACAGTCACCTGCATTGAGACCTTCTGTCCACAAGGTGGAGGCAAAGACTTTTATTGGAAACAAGTGTGCCTTCCCTAGGCTTTTAGTGGTGCACCAGGCAGCTGATGCAAAGATCCATGCTTCTGATCCATATGCACTGAAGAGTGAGGACACAGACACCTAGTTCATTTTTAGAAAACTTCTTACTGGGGTAAACACAATAGGGGAATCCAAAACCCCTAACCTATGGATGGGCAAGTAGGTACTATCATTAACCGCAAAGCAGAACTTGCCTAAAAGCTTAAGTTCATGAAAGTAGGAACCTCATGCTGGTGGGTGTGGTGAAAGGAACAATGAGGTAGGAACCCTCTTGGCTTAATGAAGAAAAGAATATTTCAGAGCCTGGAAGAAATGGGAAGGATGAATTAGCCTCTGGGAAAAACCATCTTTTGAGTTATTATCTATGGGGTTTTCTTTAATAGGAGCCAAAAATTTTATTCTATGATTGGCACAATTCTTATAAGGCAACAGCAGACTGAGATAAAGTCGTGTTAGAAATTTACCCTTGGGTGATATAATCAGTGGCTAAGCCAATAGGTGCTTCACTGGCTGATCTCAGATGATATATCACCCAAGGTGTTTTTAATTTGGGTGAGGGGGCCATGCTTCTAAAGCAGTGAGTCACGGGCTTGGTTGTGCAGTAGTTTGCAGTGAAGACTGATTGACTCCGAGCCTCTGAGAGGGGCTCTAGGCACTGCTCAGTTTTGTCTGGTTTCCCTTCAAAATTCTTCTAGATGATTCCAGTGTGCAGTTAGGGTTGAGGATCACAGGTGTAGAAGTTGGGTGGGGATGAGACTTATGTGGCGGGGAGAGGCATACAAAGAGGAATAAAAAGACAACTTTCTAAGCCTTCTTGTTTATTTTTATCTATTTATCTCCAAATTGGGTAAATTCTCAAGTTAATTAAATTCTTGCTTATTAGAGCATATTGTTGTTAAATTAAATGACAAAATCGAAATGTTTTTCCCTTGTTATGTTTTTAAATTAAAATCTCCATACCCAGGAATTTTGCTTTTCAAGAATTTCCAAGGGAAGTGTTAATGAATCCACTAATCCCGTGCAGACCACTGGAGGCAGTAGTTCACAGGTGGTTGTTCAAGAATCAAGTGCGACTTAGGGATCCAGAAAAACACAGAATGTCAGTACTGCAACCTGAAGGACTTTAAACCTTGTAACCCACAACAAAAATAACAGACGGTTTCTGTGATGCTTAGATTTTACCTGTCAACTTGGCTAGGCTACGGCGCCCATTGCTTTAGCCAAGCATCAGTCTAGATGTTGCTTTAAAGGTGTTTTGCAGATGTGATTAACGTCTATTACCAGCTGCCTTTAAGTAATAATTACTTTTGATGCTGTGTGTGGGCCTCATCCAATCAGAGGAAGGCCTTAAAAGCAGAAGCTGAGGGTTCAGAAAGAATTCTACTTCAAGACTGTAACATAGAAGCCCTGCGTGGGTTTCCACACTGTTGGCCTCCTTGCTGACTTCAGACTTGCCAGCTCCACAACTAGGCAGGCTGATTCCTTAAATTTCTCTATCTCTCCTATTATTTTTATTTCTTTGGAGAACCCTGATGGATATGGATACAGTGTAAATGCCATTCTTAGAAACAAAGTAGAGCTTTGTCTGTATTTATTGTAGCAAGGACCCAGGTGTTGAAAGAAGGTGATATATAAGGTATAAAATATGACGGCTACTTATACAACTGACATTACCCAGTCAAATCGGCTGTGTTTGTAAAGAGAATGAAATTCAGAAACATTTCTTCACTGTTGGGAAACACTTAGGAAGTAAGCCTAGATTTGTGCAATGTCTCCTTGAAAGTCTCAGCTTCCTTTGAAATGAAACAAATGAAGACATAATTATGCATATAAAGTTTAAAGTTAAAACTTCTCTACCAAAATGATGGAAAGTTTGGGTCAGTGATTCTTAATACAAAAAACTGGTAGAAGGTGTTCGGAGTTCCCTGTAAAATATATCCAGGGGAATCATGAAAATTTTCCTTCAACAAATTCTGTAATATTTATTGATACTTTGTGACAAAAAATCACCCAGTTCTACCTGCTCAGGCATAAAAATACTTGACTAAAATGGGCTTGTTTTTAGTAGTAATTGAATAATGTGTAAATGTAATTTCTTAAATAAGAGCAGCAGAATTTCCCAAAAGTAATTTCTCAGAGCAATAATTCTGGGTGATATCCAAAGGAAAGGGGTCATGGTTAATTTTAGGAAAGAGTAAATTGTATACAGTAAATTGTGACTCTTCAAGGGAGATATATTGGGTTGGCCGAAAGGTTCACTATGTTTTCTCCTGTACGATGGCTCTAGCAATGCTTAGCTGTCTTTGATTTCATTTGAAACAATTGTATTAGCTTGTATTGTGACAGCTGTTGTATCAGCATGCAATTAAAAATAAAACCTATCAAAATTGGTGAATTTTTGTGTAGTCATTTTAATATTGAAGATGGAAGAAAATATGAAACATTTTTAGTGTATTATGCTTTATTATTTCAGGAAAGGTAAAAATGCAACTGGAACACATACAAAAAAAGATTTGTGCAGTGTGTGTGGAAGGTGCTATGACTGATTGAATTGTCAAAAGTGGTCTGCGAAGTTTCTTGGTACTGTTGACATATTGGCAAAATCATTCTTTGCTGTGTAGCATCTTACAGACTGGAAGATGTTTTGCAGCACCCCTGGCCTCTATCCACTAGAAGCCAATAGTGGGAGATAGCAGACATACTCAAAATATCCAAATCAATAAAGTTATTGGTGAAAATGAGAAATGTCTTTTGTGTTATGGAAAAACATAACAGACTTTTTGGCCAACTCAATACTCTGTTTGTTTCCAAAACTGATTTGATTAGGAAACACATTCTTTAATTATTTCCATTAGTCTTGCATAGAGGTTGGAAATGAAAGCTAAGTTTCTGTGTGTTTCTTTACTGATGCTTTTACTTTGATTCGCTTTTATGGAGTCTCATTGCCCTCACATTTTGTCAGTGATACTTATGTCTCAGAGGTCATGTTGAAGCTTCGGCAAGATAATTTTGGAAGTAAAAAATAATTTTAAAACATGTAAAATGTTGCCTAAATATAGTTTGTTGCTTTTGTTACTTCGTGGCATCTGATGCACGTCCCTGTTTGAAGTTAGTTTCCCATTTTGAACTCTTTGTGGGAGGTAGGTCTGTATCTTCTGCAGAAGCTCCTGGGCACGGGCATTTTATTTCTCAGTTCCTGGCAGCTAAAGTCTTGGGTGCTTGTCCTTGGTTTAGTTAATGAAATGCTCCCTACTGGGACTTAAAATGCTGAGGAGTGACCGGGGTGATTTGGTTACTGCGACTCCAGTTATATTTGCTACAGAGAATGCTTCATCTCTCCAGATAACTCTACACAGACCATTAGATGAAATCAAATTCCTTGAGGCAATTAACTATAAGTATAGGTTTTTCTTGGCTTGTATTTGTTTCATAGAGGTATTTTTTATGAAAATAATGACCTTTCTTTCAAAGCAAAATATGTTAAGTCAGAACACCTTCATTTTCTCTGGGCAAAGAAAGAACGTAGAATATCATTTATAATATGTATTACACACCTATACATGGCTAATTAAATCAAGTGGAAATCAAGATGTTTTTAGAACTTTGACCCAATAAACTGCTCTTAAGAGTCTTTAGCAAAAATAAACTTGTTCGAACCAATTTTTTTTTTTTTGCAAGGAACGTACTACCTAATTAATGCCATATAGTTTGCAGCTGGGAGCAAGAAATTCTCAGGAATTTTTTAGAAGTAAGCTATCTTAGGCTATTTATGGTAGAAGGCTGGCTAACTTTTCCTTAATAGTGCCTAAGCCTGAGAGGCAATCAAGGAATGGAGCTTAGTGTGTTGGAGATTGTAAAGTGGATGCTGGAAGCTGTGGATCAGTTTTGGGTGCTGATGCAGAGGCACAGCAGGGCTCTAGAAACAAGTAGGGGCTTTTGAGGCTGAGGCTGCCTACTGCAGTGTCTTTGTGAAAATCCCAGGCCCAGCGCTAAAGGTCAGCATCGTAACGTCATCCTCAGGCATTTATGGTTTGCATTCTATTCCCATTTATTTTGATAGCAAGTCATTGTACTTATCATTGTACAAAGGTATTGCAGCTGATAAAAGCCGGGAGTGCCTAGTTGTCCCCCCAGGAACGTGGCTCTGCGTGGGTTAGGCATCAGGTGTCGTTTCCAAGACGGTTCCAGCTTTAGGTCTATGAGAATCATGGAAATAAATGTTAGAAAGACAGAGTTATTGGGCAGCAATCATAATACTGCTTGACAGTCAAGTTATTTTTGTGTTTAAAGATGCACCTGTCTGGTGTGACCCACATATCCACCATGGCCACCTAATGAGTCAGAGTAAAACAATGTAGGAGATTCCCAAGACCTGTATATATAGACATCACTTAGGCACATTATACACCTTTTTCTTCAGTAATATGTGGGACTTACAGCTTTCTGAGAGTGAATATTCACTGCCAGAGTCGGGGAGGGAACAAACAGCAACAGTGGCAAACGAGCCTTCCACCCCCACTTCCAGTCAGGGGATTGAGACCATAGTTGAGTTCAGCAGTTGTGTCCCAGTGAAACAGCATGGGAGTTGTTGTCAAATCACCTCCTTTGTGATGAGGCAAATGTGTCTTCCCCTTGACTTTTTCTTTTTCTAAGACAGCACAGCAGAGTTCAATCAAAACTGTATTTGCACAGTGAAAGAAATCCCGTCTTTCATTGCTCTCCGTGAGTTTGGGCCTGGGAGTGTGGTTTCTCTCCCAGCACAAGCACCTGGCAGTGCTGAGTGTGGTTCTGGTATTCCAGGTATTTTCTTTCAACCTGGCTCTGCAGTGTGAGCCAACTTCTCTATCCTTGGCAACCCAGGAAATACTAATTGCTTCCAAAACTGAAGGAAATAAAAAGATAACTGGCTTTGTGGGACTTATTAAGAGACAGTACTTCTCTCTCCAATGGGCATGCAGATGTGGCCACAGTCAATTCTGGAGCTTGAAGAAAAATCAACTAACGGGACCAGTAACTGCGAGCATGACAGCTCAGGTTTATAATAAGGCTTTAGTGAAGAATGAAACTGTTGACAGGAAGACGTGAATTATAGGTGTACCTAAGAATGGGAACGCCTGGGACAAAGGCTTCAGCTTTTGTAAGCTGTTTGGATCTCTGAAGGGAAGTATGCTTTCATTGAAAAGAAATACCTAAGTTGGTTTAGTAGCTCTAGGAACTACAGAGAAGCTTTCCTCTTCGAATTGTGTGAGGCCATAGTTGTTACCCAAGCCAAAATTCTCTCCTGAGAGCAGGATGCCGAGGGAAAGCTTACAGGTGCGGAGTGCAATGACTAAGCCTCATTCCACATGTGGATTGTATTTTTTAGCTTCTTGTCTTTGCAAGACAAGTGGTCTGGATAAATTTTGTGTCCAGAAAATTTCACGTAACTTAATTTTTTAAAAGAACCTATTATGCATCTTTGTCAAATAGACACCTGGGCTTAAGCACCCACAACCTCTCCCCCCCATCCCTCCAAATAGGTTTAGTAACTGCTTCGCACTAAACAGCTTGGGTCGCTTCTGCCATTGGACAGCTAACCTGTTACAGTAAGAGAAAAATCACAGAAGCAGCAGTAGCAGGGAGAACTACTTTGCTAGTATTACTGCTATTATTTTCTACACATTTTCTACACATCTTCTTGGTCATCACAACAATACTGGGAGGTAGATATTACAATTTTCTTTTTACAAAAAAGCCCCCCTTAAGCTTTAGTGAATTGAGATAACTCATTCAGGTTCACAAAGATAGATAGAATGGGGATCTAATCCAGATTGGCTAATTCCAAAAATAAGTTTCCTTGACTAGCCCCATTGTACTCCCTCTCAGTGTTTTTGTTTTGTTTTGTTTTTTTACTGTTTCAGATAATTTGCATAGTTGAGAGTTGAAAACTGGAATATGATGGAATGGTTTAATTTCACTTGTCAATAGCCTTTGTATCTATATCATTTTGCAGGAAGTTGTCAGTAAATCAGAAAAATGAAAATTTCACATCATTGAAAATCCTCAACTCAATTAAGATCTAAGATAAATGGAAACCATTATTTTTATAAATTTTTAAATCTCAGAAGTAATATTACAATAAATACAATTAAATCTAGGGAGAAAATTTTTGTGTTGAAATATACAAAGTTGAGGTCATCTTCAGTTTAAGGTATGGAATTTTATCACATGTAATATCTGAAAGAAGCAGTTGATAATATTTCAATAGTATTGCTTTAAGAATGCCTCTTTTCTCCTAAGAACACTACTGAGTTATCTTTAAGACTTGATGAACTCTGTCTTGAACTCATTTTTTTTTTATCAAATGCATCAAAACCCCTGAAATGATTTCCATGCTGTTATTATCTTAGCTATGAGGTTGTGATGGATATTGTGCCAGATCGGGGACCCAGATTCTAGTCCTAAATGTGCTAGAAGTTGGTTGTGTATACTTGTGTAAGCTCCTTAACTTTTTTAGATGCTTAATAGTCTCATCTGTAAAGTAAGTTTGAATGACTAATACTTAGAATAAATAATTTGAAAGGGTCATTCCCATTCTGTGATTTTAAAAATATATTACATAAAGCTGGGTTTTCTTGCTGCCTTTAAAAACAATACCTACCTAAGGTCGTTCATACGCATCAAGACTGCAGGGTATTTTTCATTTCAGCATCAATCTGAAATTTTAAAAAAGTTATCTAATTATTCATGAAATATTTTATTTGTAGACTATTAGATTATAAAGGTAAACAATTTAAACCTTGATTAGAGAAAAGAACTCTTGTTAAAATTCAGTTTTACATTGAACTTTTATTGGCCAGCCTTCATATTTACTTAGTTTTACAAGTCCCTGCCCTTGGACAGTTTAAAATCTCCTGTGAAAAATAGACAAGAAAAAAAGTGCTAATTACTGGGTGTGCACAGAGCATTAGGGGGCTTGAGTGCCAGAGAAGGGTTCCGGAGTGACATCTAAATTGAATCCCGAATCTTGATGACAGATAATCAGGTTACAGAATGAATATGGTGTAATCTAGGAGGAGTCTTCACGTGCAAATGCCTTGAGGTAAGAGCAGGTTTAAAGTACTTGGGAAAACTGCAAGGAGTACAGGAGAACCAAAGCAGGAAGAATAAGCAGTGGAAGGGGAGTGGAGGGGGAAAATGGAGAGAACTGTACTTAAACAACAATAAAAAAATTACATTAAATAAAAACAGATATAGATCGGGCTGGAGAGGAAAACAATGGTCCAAACTGTCTTGATTAAAAAAAAAATAGACTTCAATTTAGAAGCAATGTAGAGCAATTAGAGGAACGTATTAGCTATTTTGTGTTTACAAATGTTATTTTGACATCAGTATAGAGATAGGATTAGGTGTGAGGCATTGTGGGTGACTGGAGATGAGACACCAACTGTGAGGTAGTAATGGGGTAAAAAGATTGCCTAAATTTAAGTATTAATAATAATGTAGAAAAAGTTTGGGGGTTATTGAGAGATTTTGAAAAGTTAGAATTGATAGGATTTGGAATGTGTTTGGATGTGTATAGAAAAGAAGAAATTAAGGATCACTGTTTTTTTTTTAATCTTAGATAATTAATGAATGGTAGAGGAGGTTTTTAGGGGAATATTTGGGCCACATTAACTTTAAATTTCTTCTGGGACAATAGAGTCCTTAATCATCTGAATAAAAAGCTTGGTACAGAGTGGGGCGGGAGGGATCCTGACTGGAGGTAGAGATTCGGAGGTTAAAGGCATGTCCATAGATGAGCACACTTGGGAAGAGGTAACGTCATATAAAGGGAAGAAGACCATGGGAACAATCTCTAGGAAACAGAAATTTAAGGTGTGGGTAGAAAAGCGTAATATGACACAGAACGAGAAAGCACAGAATCACAGAATAATGGTGGAATATGGTAATGGAATTCAGTACCACTACTGACCTGGTGTCACTTTTGCTATTTTAACAATAATTTTGGACTTTGTACCAATAGGTAATAGTCTTTTGATATTGTACTTTGCTTTTGTTATTAGCTAAATTAGAGCTGAAGCCGGACAGTGACATAGAGAGTAGCAGACTCATGTGGAATAAACTTAAGATTTTCCTAACATCATGTAAACTTGTATGTCTCCTTCAGCCCATCTGTACAAGGCGAATTAAGTTGGTACCTAATATAGAACTGTTTTTGATCATTCTATAAACACATACATATAAGGCTATTCTGCTTAACAAGGCCATTAATATTCTGCTTAACAAATAATATTGACTTAATAAATGCTAGTTATGACATCGAGTGTCACAAACTCTTGCTAAACTGAAAGGGAAATTCTAGTGGATAGGCCAGCTCTGTATAAAATACAGGAGAGAAAGAAAAATGGGGAGGTGGGGAGAAAACAACAGAGGAGAAGACAGTCAGCCTCCTCTTTGCGTGTGTCCACTTGACTGTTCCCGTTTGTTTCTGTTTTCAGGATATTAGTGATCAACTCCAGCATGAAATGGTGGCTCTCTGAATACTTAGTAAAATCATAGTTGATGCCCACTAGCACTCTGTTGAGACATCTTAGTGGAAGCATAGTAATGAGATAACAGAAGAGTGCATAGGGATGCCCTGTCTGAATAATTGCAGAGAGAGAAAAAATTTCAAATCTAATTTTGCAACAGTATGTTTTTCTGCAGCCAATGGATCCCAATGGCATAATAAAGAGTGCGCTGGTGAAGCCAAAAGAAAATTACAGCGATTGTTCTATTTTCTGATCATTTCAAGGTCAGGTTGAGAGTAAGGTGGGTTTTTCATAAGAAACAGAAATATGGTTCAAAAGGCCCTTGTGCCACTCTTCGAGTGACTGTGCCAAGTATATTTAGAATGGCAGATGGAGGTGGATCCCAGGACAGAAATGACTTGGAGGGAGTGGGCTTTACTTTTAAGGAAAATAATTGTCAAGCAAATGTCAGACAAGCAGATTTAATGACAAATTTTAATCCAAATGTTATAGGACAAGTGGGACAAATATTCACATTAAGCATTGAGAGTTTTAAAGTGAGTGCTGTTCTATCAGATTTTGCAAGAACACGAAGTCAAAGCAGAGGTAATCTCGCTTACCTAGCTATGAGACCAATGGGGAAAGAAAATCAGAAAGGTTAATAGAAACCCAAGAAGGTCTATCTCCAAGTGCTCTAAATAATCACATGTGCCCAAGTGTCTTAACAACCCCATTCATTTCACTCTCCTTTAGCAATTACTGACAGATTGGCTACCTGGCAGCACCACTGCTATAAATTTACTGGTTATAAAGCAAGAAAACAAAGTTACAAACTCCCCTTATCATTGTAGTTGAAAGTAGTTTTTAAATGGCAATGTGTTAAAATGAAATATATACTGAAAAGCAACTCAAAAAAATGAAAAGCAAGACACTTGAAGGGAGGAAGCTTGCATTTTGTGCGTAAAGCTGTTTTTCTTGTGTGATATCCAAAAAGGAAAGTGTGTATTTACTATATTGTGTGTATCATTGGTTTCATGACTTTCTCCATTATATCATTGATATTTAGAGATGGAAGAAAGGACGGGGGTGGGGAGAGAGAGAGAGAGAGATTGTTTTGTTGTCCTACCCATTTATGCATCCATTGGTTGATTTGTGTATGTGCCCTGAGCAGGGTGGGGAACGACCCACAACCCCGGCATTAGAAGATCAGGGTGATGTTCTACCCGACTGAGCTACCTGGCCAGGGCCAGGAAAGTGTGCATTTAGACAGAGATAGCAGGGACTGAAGGAGTCCCTCAGTCCCTATACAAAAGTGTTATATTTGACAGAATGTAGATACATATTTAGATGTTTCCCCTTTTTTCAACAACTATATTAGATCCTCAGAGAAAATTCTGCTGATTTTATTTTTATGGGATAAGACAACCGAAATTCACCTGTTATATCACCAAAAGCAAATGGCAGTAAAGGAAGGGACTGCTCAATTTAATTGTTGAATGCCAAATGTTTTAATGTCAATATGATGAAAATCAGCTCTTTCAGTTTTTTTGTTTGGAATTTTATTTGGTTTGAATTTTAATAAAAAGACAAATATCTATTTCTCAGCAGAGTTTAAAGAATGAGCACTTATTTTACTGCACTAATTTCATCTGGAATTCTGACTCTATAAATTGTTACAAAGAATACTAGTGATTAGGTTTGTAACTAGAGGAAAAAATGTGGAAACTGGAAGAGAAACCAATCTCTAAGGGTACAAAGAAATATGAATAAGATATTGTAAAATTTGTCAGTTTGTCAAACTGAGTAAGACTTGTGAGGCACTATATAGTAAAAAACAAAACAAAACCTCACTAAAATATTAAGGGAATTTATAGGCATACCTCAAGATTTTAAAAAAGTACTTTACACAAGCTAATTTTTAAAAAGTCACTTCAAGTATAAAAAGGCTGCTAATGGGAACAGAGAATAGATTTTTTTCTGGTTGACAGAGGAAGCCAGACTAGACTCAGAAGAAATTATGAGGGGGATATCATGGCGTAATTTTAAGAAAAAATATTCTCATAAGTGAATTTTTCTGGTAGTGAAATAGGCTACCTATAGGAGAAAATTGAGTATAGGTATTTAAGTGGAGTCTGAATGAAATTACTGAGTGAAAAATTATACTAGATGATCTTTATAGACTTCCTATGTTTACAGTTTGTGACCTTTTAAAACTAGGTTCTTGGATACTTTCAATGTGCTCTAACAGAACAATGAATAATTAAAACTGGGGGGGCAGTTTTCATGAAATGAAATAAAAACTGTTGCTTTCATGTTTTAATAGATAAAAATTCATCTGACTTCTTGGGGGGAACATTCTTTAACTTATAGTGAAAGTTTCTAATTGGCATTATATCATTAGCCTAAGTGGTACTTACTTTTACTTATAGGTAAATTATTTTGTGTGCAAAAAAATGAGTCCAAATGTATTATAAATGGTTGTTCTCAAACACACAAGAAACAACCACAAACACCACACAGAAAATCTCAGCCACCACCAGAGTAGGGGAACGATGCAAGTTACTATCATGAACTTCAGAAAGAGGTAGTCAAAGGAAGAAACATTTCGATAAGGCATATAGTTGGCCTTAACCCTGAATCTACACTGCAGAAATGGAATGGGTGAGACAACAGAATTCTTGCAATTGTCACTAATATTTCCAAGTTAGTAGTAATAGTGAAATAAAGTGTTGCCCTAACCTTTAATTCTTCTAAACAATTGAATTGACTGCTAAAGAGTTACAGGTCAAATGGATGATGTGAACAAAGGAGCCTAATGTGCATGAAAAAGGCTAACAAACACCTGCCCATGGAAAAGGATAGAAACTGACTTGGTGGAGAAAGACCTTTTGTAAGATACCAACAAGATGTTAGAGAAAGCGCAGATCAGGCCTACTGACGGCGGAGCCGCACAGCCTAGCTGGGGCCCTCCTTCCTCACACCTTCCGTACACACAAAGGTAGAATACCAGTACCAGCCTCACGTTAGTTTTAGAGGAGAGAACTAACTCACATGCAGTGAAAGGCGTATATTAATTTACCCACTATTAGAAGATAAAAGGTCTGGCTGGAACTTAACAAGGTAAAAAAAAAATGATCTGGCAACTATGCAACTACATTTAAGGGAAGAAGGGGAATACAGAGAAGGGGGTAGGAGAGGAGGGAGGCATCTAGGGGCCTGGGGCGGGGCGGGGGGGTCATATTTAAAGAAAGATGAACCGGAGAAATAACAAATTAGAAGAAGTGGGGAAGGAAATTAGAAAATATGAGCTCAAATTTCTTTCAGCATTGGAAACCAATTGAGAGTGTCCAGAAGAAAAACTTGTAATTAAAAATAACTCCAACATTTTAATATTAATATATTTTTTAATTTTTAGAAAATAATTGCTATGCTAAAGAAATGTGTGATCTTTAGTAATTAAGCTGCATTTCTTTTTCTTATGTTACATTAAAACAAAATTAATTTTTATAATTAAGAGAAGGTATGGTATAATCTATTTTTTTTAAAAATGTCTCTACTTTGTCAATTTATATAATTATATGCATACACATATACAAGTATATGAAATAAAATTTTTGTGAAGTAGTTAACCACACTGTTAGATGGATTAATATTTCTGTTTTTTTCTCTTTCATTAAGAAAAGCTGTTAAGAGGTACAACCTGCAACTTGAAAAACACTACACCATACTTTGTTGCCTGTATTCACTTTTATTTAAAAGCTTAGGTAAAATTTCCTAAGCTTTGCAACTCCTCAATTTGCTTTTAAATTAACATAACATAAAAGCAGTCATTTTTTTTTCTCACTTTCATTGTAAAGACAACAAAGTTATCACAGCACTGGGAAAAGCATTAATAGTATTTCAATAACAAAAAGAAATGAGTGAATCAGAGTGTGGTGATAAGTGGATTATCAAATCTTACCGCGGAATCACAGTAGAGGGGGGGTGAGTTTATGGAACAGCACTTGGAGGCAAAGTCTGAGCGCTTGTCAACCAGCTCTTCGAGGTCTGCGGCTGTGGCATCAGGCAACTGTGCTCTTAATCGCTCTGCCAGTCTGAAAGACCATTGTTTGGGTAAGGTTTTACTCAATGTATTCTATTGTGTTCTAATGCAAAAGAGAGCCATTTCAGATCTGTTACAACAAAAAATGAAAATAGAAATACTTGCCCCTCTTAAGAAATGTATATCTGGGGAACTGTTTTTAGTGACTCAGTTTGAGAATAGACAGTGAAATCTACGTGTCTTTTAAGGTCATGAATGGAAACATATAAACTGCTGATGATTTTGAATTCCAGCCTTTCCCCTTTCATTCAGTCAATTATATCAACTTGGATAATTTCCCCTTTTGTTTTTCTTAACCTTTCATCTCCTGTCCGGTTCTAAATTTCAAACTCCCTAAAGGGTATTTCCCTTAGAGAAATTCATGCCACTTGTACATTTCCCCCCTCAATTTGCCTACTCAACTAGGCTGGAAAAGGCTGAAACAAGACAGGGACCTTCAGCTCTTGCTTTTTGCTCTACTATTAACCAGCTCTCCATCTCACTGTGAAGGTGGTGCGAGAATTTGAATTCTCTTGATTCGTTTCCAGTTTGAACTGTGTATGATCTTGATAACTCTGTCCTCATGGTGGACAACCCAGCCTGGTTTCATGACTTTCTCCAAGAATACTCACCAGCCCAGTAGTAGGCACTGAGAGGTGGAAGAGACCCAACTTTATGTAGAGTTGGGTTTGGCAAGTGAATGCTGGGAAGGAATAAAGAGGGTCAGGGGGACTAGCTGGCTTCTAAAAGCATTATTGAAGTGAATCGGTTCCAGCTGCAAGGAGAAGCAAGTGAGACCAGAAGGAACTCAGAGGATGGGAGAAGAAAGGAAGGAGGTAGGATTTCAAATACCTAGACTGGATTGCCTCCATCCTCCCTAATTTCATAACCTTAAATGTCAATCCTACTACAGTGCATTGCTCCATGCAGTCCTGGAGTTCCAAACTCTTGAAAGAGAACTCAATCTTGCACTATCTGTTTAACATTATGGCATATTACCTCCATACTACTCTGTTAATCACATAACTTTCTGGTAACTGTTAAACAATTTTGAATCTGAGGCTTTTGCTCTACTTTTTCTTTTCTTCTTTCTTCCTTTTTCTTCATCTTTTTCTTATCCTTTCTTCATCAGCTTTCACAGTTTTGCTAAGGTTGATTTCATGGTGGTCATTGGAGGAGGTGTCCAACTTTGGGGATTCTTTAGAAAAGTCTTTTTGAGGAGTTTTATTTGTGCTGGAGGCCTGTGTTGTTCCAGATGATTTGAAATAAAGCTAAGAAATCTACTTAATGAGGTTGAGAAGGTCATGGTCTCAACAGAGATGTTTTCCAGGAAACCAGTAAAACTTCTTTCACTGTTATGGCTCCCTAGTTTAATGTTAACACCTATTGGTGAAGAAATGGCTTCTCTTAACTGAGAAAAATGACCATTGTACCACATTATGGACGGTCAATTCACATTTGTATTTACTCTGCATAGAGAATGCATACTGGTGATGGATGATGCTACACTCAACTACAAATTTGGGTCCTCTTGTCAGACAATATGATCTTAAGTTAGATAACCTTTTTAAGCAGTTTTATAGTTTCTTAATTATAGTATATAGCAACATCTACAGACAACATCTTTGGGGCAAAAATGTTGATAAACTACAGACCAATGTCTTTTTAATCAAGTCCCTACAGATCTTGTAATTTATATATTTTTGATTATTTTTTATTTGACCTTTTACCTGATGTATGTGACTTTTTTTCCATCAGAAAACTGTTTCTTACACAGATGATAAATTTTAACTACTTTTTAAAAACATCTCTTAATTGAACCTCCTATTGTTGTTACTTAGTACATCTTAAGTCTTCAACTATGCTTTCAGATCACAATTCTAGGCTAATATTGATCGATTTGGAGGACACAGCTAGAAAAATTCCCTTACTTTTTCTTGTATTCAGTAAATGTGTTTTCTGAATAATCTGCACACAGTTCTTGTCCTTTGTCAATGAAAGAAGATAGTTCCTTCTTCAGTTGAGGGATCTGTAAGAAAATGGTAATTATATAAAAAAAATTTATCTTAACACTGCTCTGGGAGGCATTCAGTCAATTCTGTGTAACATGTTAGTATGAGTATTTAATCTATACCAGACATTAGCAAATATTTTCTGTATAAGGCCAGATAGTAAATATTTTAGTCTTTGTAGACCATACATAGTTTCTGTTTTAACTACTCAACTCTGCCATTTTGGCACAAAAGCAGCCATAAATAATGCATAAACAGTGAGCATGGTTTATGTATGAACACTGAAATTTGAATTTCATATGATTTTAATGTCATGAAATGCTAATCTTTTTGTTAAAAGCCACTTAGAAATGTAAGGCCATATGAAAACAAGCACCAGTCCAGATGTGGCGCATAAGCTCCAGTTTGTCAACCCTTCATCTAGACCAAGGTTGTTGAAGGAGTCAAGCAAATTGTACCTTAGCATTAAAACAGGCAGTAGAATCTTCAGAGTCACAGCATTCTTGAAGGCTTTTCAGGGTTGGTTCAAGAGCTTTACTGAGAAATACTTCTGGAACATGAGTCCTCCTAGCTAGTTCAAATGTATACCTGGCAGGAGAGCGAGAGAGAGAGATACATTTCAACATCCAGGAGTATCTTTGTGGGTCTGTGTCACATTTTGAAATTTTACATCCATAACAAAGGCAGGGCACCTGGTTTCTGCATCTTTAGCTAAAAATAAAAGATTTAGCTAAAACTGAATCCAAATCAACAGGTTTAGAATTAAAAAAAATATTCTCACTGAAATGTAAGTTATTAATAGTTGCTTTGAAGTTATTACTGAATAAAATAATAGTTCAGTAGTTAATATCTTAGTTCAGTAATTAATACTGAACTAAATCTCTGAATGTACTGTATGAGGGAGACCCAAAAATCTAGAATTTATTTATAAAAAATTCCATGCTTAGTTTTACATTTTTAAACTTGAATCACCTTCAAAGTATTCTCCATTTGAAGTAATACACCAATTGAAAGATTTTTTCCTCTACTCGAAACAGTTTTTGAATTCATTGATTTTTTTTTTATTCCTTTAACACTTCTGCCATTTTTTGCTTCATCTCTTCCACATCAGCAAAACGTTTCCCTTTGAGGACATTTTTTATCGAGGGGAAAGAAAAATCACTCAGGGTGAGATTGGGTGGATAGGGAGGTTGGGGCAAGGGGGTCATGCCATTTTTGGTCAAAAACTGATGAACACTCAGCACAGTGTGGGCAGGTGTGCTCATAAATCACCATCATGAAATGGGCAAATGTGTTGCAAGAGTCTTCAAAAAAATTTCACTAAAGACAAGTGCAGCTTCTCACAACAACACAAGCTGGTATTGATATACGTGGGTTCCTATAACACTTGCATAGCAAGGGAAGCCTGTACTGCAAGGCATTTTGGGGGGTTCTCTCTCATATATATATGTGTGTGTGTGTGTAGTCACACACTATATAATACATGCATACATATCTATTTCAAATGCATATGGAACTGTCCTTTGTATAACTATAACACAACTAATTCTATATAAAGCATCAAGTAGGTACTTTAATTGGCTTTTCTGTGAAAATAGATTTGTGTAAATTGTTTCCTTAGCCCATTGCTATCTATGCACTTATAAAAACAGAGTGTTTAGACAAATAGAGTTTCAGTGCAGTCCAAATTCTGCTCTCTGATACTGATAAATGATTTTCTGACTTGTTAATTCAACCTACTTGTGAAATAACTTTATGACATGAATATGCTTATAGTATTCATAATGGATGCAACTCATGATGCATTTATCATAACTCATTTCTTAGTGAAGCCAGGTACGGGTTTACTATTTCTCTTCCATCTAGTTTATTTGTTATTTAATGCTCATGAATATCAGCACTGTCAAGAACAGTACAGATCAGCTCTACTTACTTATCCATGCCTTTGGTGTGGCCTTTGCCACACACATCTTGACTGGTGGGCAACTCAACTCCTGGCAGCTCTGGTGGTTGGGCAGCCGGTGTGAAGTAAGCACACATGAAAATGTCCATAGGAGTTTTTTCTTGACAACAGTCCTCAAACTTAGTATTCTTCGTGGATAAGTTGTCACACATTTTTACTGTGTGTTCAGGTAGCTACAAAAGTAATTGTGATTTTATGCACTGTTAGTTTTCTGAGAAGTCCAACTAAAAATAGGGAAGGTTCATAAGGCTTACCAGCCCTGGAATGGTATGTGTGTGTGTGTATGTGTGTTTGATATATATATATCAAAGTCCGTGGGAATGCTGTTAGAAAGTAAATCAGTAGAATATTTGTGGAGGGCTATTAGGAACCGCCCTGCCTGGTTTCAGAAGCTGTAACCCCCCCATGACCCTCATGGCTAAGACTGAGTGAGAGTCCTTCGAACCATAAGCCACTAAGGAGACAAAGCTTATCTCCCTGGCAGGGGGCGCTGCTTCTGCTCCTTTTCTTCACCCTGCCTGGCCCCCAGTGCTTGAGTAGTTAGCCAATGATGGGTAAGATTCCCCAAGGGAGGGATGACCTAAGACAGGCCTGATCAAGGGGAGGCCCCAGGGAAGGACTTGGGAGGCTATAGAAAAAACGGGTGATGGACTCTTGACCCTCGGCTATGATATAGCCTGAGTCCTCATTCCATCTGCAAGAAGTCTCTTAATCTCTTGGTTGCCTTACTTCCCATGCCTGACTTAAGCCTGAAACAATGCCTTAAGCCTGAAACAATGCTGGTGGTGGGTGTCGCCCTGTGCTGGAAAGGGTGGGTTCCCTGGGCGATCAGGCCTAAGAAAGAATATGTAAAATCCTGTGAAACCTGCTTTGTTTAGAATGCTCTCTATTAAATGATGAGGGTCCAAGCAGGAAGTGAGTTTGTTCCCCAAAGTTTTGTAGCCCTTTAGCTAACAGACCCTGACTCAGAATAAGCCCTCATAGTTCTTTGTATGCTATCTATTGTTTAATCCTTACTGCCTAACAATGATTAATGAGCTTTACCTATATTCCTGTGCAAAATGAATCTAATAAAAGTCCATTGACAAAAAGGTTCTTGGCCCTTCTCCTTTGAGAGATCAGCCACATTTCCTCCCCAAGTAGATCATGTCTTGGTAGACTTATTCTCATCCATGGCAGCCGGGGAGGCCCTGTGGGTAGAGCCCCCCACCCCACAGAGGGCCATTTGTCAATATGTACTGAAAGCCTGAGTATGTACAATTTGAGTTCCAAGAATGTATCCTCATAAATTAGCTATAAGCCTATAAAAGAGAGCATTACTTAAAATGCAAAAGGTGAAATGCTGAAACTCAATAATAGAGTACTGGTTAAATAAAATAAGTATATCTAGAAGATTGACATAGTACATTCTGTCTGTCTGTCTATCTACCTGCCTACCTATCTATCTACCTGGAGCTGGGGGGTGGGGAGAGAGAGACAGACAGACAGACAGACAAACACCAAGACCTACTAGCCATTAAAAGTCAAATTATAGAAAAGCACCTATTAACACAGACATGCATTCTTAATAGAAAAAGACCAGGTAGCACAATGTCACTGTTGTTGTAGAGGTCCACAGACTTGGAGAGTGGCATTTATCAAAAGTAATTGTTCAAGTTCACATCTACTTGAAAGTATTGGTTAAGTGAAAAATGGTGAAAAAAAACTGAATGATCAAATTATGACAGGTATTCAATATAAGAAAAAACATAACTTCTAATAGTATAATTGTTGTGATATTGTCTAATAGAACTTTAATATGTGATAATGAAAGTTATCTGTATGTGTACTGCCTAATACTTGTGAGCATTTGAACTGGGGCTAGTGTGACTGAAGAACTAAAGTTTAACTTTTATTTAAGTTTAATTATAATTAACTTAAATAACCATATATGGCTAGTGGATACTGTGCTGGGCTCTGCAGTTACACTACGTTCTTGGAATCAGAAAAGCTTTTGTGTGTGGATTTTGATACTTACTAGTTGTGTGACTTTAATTATTGATCCTTGCTAATATTCTATTCCTTCCTCTGCAAAATGGAGTTAGTGTATTTAAGTTTCATATGATACATGTGAGGATCATTCTGATGATTCCTGTGAAAGGTAGCTCAGAAGAGTGTATTCTTGCAGCCGAGTGTGGGGCAGAGGATGGTGATGGGGATTCTCTTACCTCCTTGGCCATGCAGTCCTCAGAGGTAGACTCACAGCACTTGGAGAGGATTGTGGTAACATCTTCAGCTAGTGACAAAACATCCTCCAGATCAGCAGTAGGTGCTTTTTGGGCTAATTTTATGAGGTGGCTAAATAGTTAAAAAAGAATGTGTTAGCTTACTCCAAATCTCAGTTTCCTCGGTTTCATTATGAAAACAAACACTGGAGAAGTTATACGATCATTTTGACTCTTTGTCTTCAGCAGCTGCATGAACACATCTGCTGCGCAATGGGTCCTCCGTGCTGGAACTACCGCTCAACACGCAGCCTTCCCCACTGAAGCTTTTCAAATTTTCAGTACTTTTATGCAACTTGTCTTTTGGCCAGATCTACACCGTTGAAGGATGGCTTTAAAATGTTAAATCTAAAATGGCAGTAAAGAAAGCACTAACGTCTCTCTGTTCATAAGGCCAATGTGGTGTTTTTGGGGTCCCTCACAGTTTTCTTAAATGTTTTTATAAATTTGCTTACAAACTACAGTGTAAATAAAGTGAGGAATGAAGACCTATACCCTTAAACCACAGAGTTAATAGATGTTGATGTTTTGGTGTGGTACCTTTAAGTATTTTATAAGGTTTCTAGGATGTTAAGTATTTTATAAGGAATTATGTCATACTATTGAAAAATTTATCTTTTCACTTGCATATATTTTGGACTATAAGATGCACTCCCCCCCAAATTTGGGAGGAAATAGGGGTGCATCTTGTAGTCCAAATGTAGCTTACCTGGCTCACTGTGGGGGGTGGTGGCCTATGTTATTTATGTTATTAAATATTTTACCACCTTTTTTGCTTCAAAATTTTTTTTCTGATTTTCCTCCTCTAAAACTAGGTGCATCTTATGGTCCGGTGCATCTTATAGTCCTAAAAATACTGTGCTGCATATCATTAAATATTCTTTATTGGGGTAAAAAACATGTAACATGACATTTACCATCTTGACCATTTTTGTGTATAGTTCAGTAATATTAAGTAAGTCCATATTGTTGTAACAGCCCTCTACAAGTTTTTTGTCTGTAAAACCAGAACTCTGCCTGTTAAACACTGACTGCAGCCCCCCTCCCTTGACAACCACATTTTTACCTTCTGTTTTCATGATTTTCACTATTTTATGTACTCTGTGTCACCGGAATCATACAGTATTTGCTCTTTTGTGACTGCTCGTTTTGCTTTATATGATGTCCTAAGTTTTATCCATGTTGTAGCATGTGATAGGATTTTTAAAGGTATATGCCACATTCTTTGTTCATTCGCCTGTCAATGTACATTGGGGTTGCTCTTGCCTCTTGGCAATTGTGAATAATGCTGCAAGGAACATGGATGTGCAAATATCTTGAGATCCTGCTTTGCATTCCTAGAAATATATAGAGAGTGAGGGAAAAGTAGGTTTTTTACAGTCATGAGTACATGAAACAGAGTTTATTCTTGTATTATTATTATTGTAATATTTTTCCATATGAACAACTGTAAACCTACTTTTGCCTCACCCTGTATGCAGAAATGGGATTGCTGAATCAGAGGAATTCTGTTAATTTTTTGAGGAAACTGCATTGTTTTTCATACTGACTGTGACATTTTGCATTCTTACCAACAGGGCACAAGGACTCCAATTTCTTTACATTCTCCCTGACACTTGTTAATTTCTTCTTTTTTTTTCGTAGTGGCAGTCCTAATGGGTGTGTAGTGGCATTGTGGTTTTGACTCATGTTTCCCCTATGATTAGTGCTGTTGAGCACCATTTCACGTGCTAGTTGGCCATTTTTCTGTCTCCTTTGGAGAATTGTCTATTCAATTCTTTTTTTAAAATATATTTTATTGATTATGCTATTACAGTTGTCCCATTTTTTTCTTCCCTTTACACCCCTCTGCCCTGCACTCCCCTCCCACCAGCATTCCCTCCCGTTAGTTCATGTCCCTGGGTCATACATATAAGTTCTTCGGCTTCTACATTTTCCATACTATTCTAACCTCCCCCTGTCTATTTTGTAGCTATCATTTATGCTTCTTACTCCCTGTACCTTTACCCCATCCTCCCTGCTCTGCCTCCCCACTGATAACCCTCCATGTGATCTCTATTTCTGTGAATCTGTTCCTGTTCTAGTTGTTTGCCTAGTTCTTTTTTGTTTTTGTTTTTGTAATCAGTTTATTTGGTATTTTGTTGTTGATTTGTAACAGTTCCTTATGCATGCTGGCTATTAAACGTTTACTAGAGACATGATTTGCAAATATTTTCTCTCATTCCATAGGTTGCCTTTTCACTCTGTTTCCTTTAATGCTCACAAGTTTAAGTTCAATGTAATCTTATTTGTCTATTTTTGCTTTTGTTGCCTATGCTTTGGGATTAATTCCAAGTAATCATTACCAAATCCAATATCCTGAAGTTTCCCGTTTTTTTTTTTAGGAGTTTTATAGTTTTAGCTTTAGATTTTTAATCCATTTCAAGTTAATTTTAATCTATGGTGTAAAGTAAGGGTTCAGCTTCATTCTTTAGCAAGTGACCATCCAATTTTCCCAGGACTACTTGTTGAAGAGACTGTGGTTTTTTTTTTTTTTTTTCATGTGTAGTCTTGGCTCCCTTGTCAAAAATCATTTATCCAAATACAAAAAGATTTGTTTCTGAGTTCTCAATTCTGTTCCATTGGTCTATGTATCTTTTATACTACTACTACTGCATCTTGATTACTGTTTCTTTGTAGTATGTTTTAAAATGTATGACGCCTCCAACTTTGTTCTACTTTTTCAAGGTTGTTTTGGATATATGGAGTCCCTTGAGCTTCTATTCGAATCTAGGACGACCTTTTCTATTTCTGCAAATAAAAATGCCATTGATATATTAATAGGAATTGTACTGACTCTGTAGGTTGCTTTGGATAGTATGAACATTTTTAGCAATATTAGTTCTTCTAATCCATAAGCATAGAATGTCTTCCTATTTATTTTATATCTTCAATTTCTTTTAGTAATGTTTCGTAGTTTTCATTAATATTTCTTTAGATATAGTTGTAACAAACTGGCCTTGTTTCAGATGGATACAGTGCATAACTGATTTAAGTATGCACTCTATTCTAGGGACATTTAGAAATTCTTTATTTTTTCATATTTTTAAAAAAAGGATACCAATATTTGTAGCTAAATCTTTGTTCACATTCAATGATATTTCTTTTAGGTAATTTTCTAGACACCAATGAAAGTATAAATTAATGATTATGAGAGATATATCTTACAAGTGGTTTTATATTATAAATTCCTAAGGTTTACTCACCAACTACACTATCTTAATGCAAAAGGAAAACTAAAGTGAGAAAATACCATTTAGCACTTGAGTAGTTCTAATGGACTATTTCTGAGGGACTAAGAAAGTAGTTTCTATTCCCTTAAGGGAAGTTTAGGATCTGGTGCCAACACAAAATAACTTTTTATTTCCATTAAATGAAAAAAGTTTGTGGATCAGAGTTAGAAGGAATTAAAGAGTGTTAATGCTGAAAAGATAAGCTAAAGCTGTCAAATCTAGGAGTCTGAGGAGATACGAGAGAACTATAGATGTAGAAAATGTCAGAATTAAAACATGGAATTAACAGTAGCCACATAAAAATAAAAGTGGAAGTTACAAAGAAAATAGTGAAGTAATCCCTGTAAATTCACAAAGCTTAAGAGATACATATTATATAGCACAAAGTTTCATATAACAAGAATCAAAAAAGTCTGATTTGAAGATAAAAATGGACAAAGCAAATTGCAGGTGATTAAAAAAATAATTTTTTTTTGTTTTGTATTTGTAGTATGTGCTGATATGAATTTTGAGGAAATAATTTCTGGTGGTCTCTCAGTTTTCCCATATGAATATATGGAAAAGGTTAAGAGTGAATTTCGTGTTTTACAACATAGCCTTATTTCCTATTATTTACATTCTGTGTAGAGAAAAACTGGGTTGTACTTTTGAGGATTATTGGGCATAACTCTAGAGTCTATATATTCTAACACAAGCACTTTATTAGAGAATCCTGATATTGTGGATAGGCAGGGCAGAATCAAGCAGCTACACACACTGGGGTTGCTTAATCCTTACCTGACCCTCGACTTCTCCTTCCCGTAAGCAGCATATTGTGAACAGATTCTATTTGACATAATGGTGAGAACTGACAAATGTTTCAGCTGGAGTCTCTAGAAAACAAATGAGAATCTCATTAGACAGTTAAGATCCACGGAAAGTAGTGTGCAGGAATGAATAAAGAAACTATTCGTATCATGACTGTCTTTTTTAAGGACTACAAAACTGAATTCTGACCAAAGAAACATTGTTCTTTCTTTCCCAGAGGTGGTGGTAGGTTTCTTTTTCTAATTAACGAAAAGCAAAAAAGGTATGTTCGAAACTTTTATTGAATCTGAGCTTCTACCATTTTAAAAAAGGAATAGCTTTAATAGAAGAAAAAAAGTAACTGTTTAATAAGTGACACCTACCTCTTTCAGAAAGCACATGGTGGGATTTGATGAGGTACAGCAAGACCCTACCATAGAGAGGTAGCTCTTGGCATAACTGACTAAAAGCGTCAGAGGAGCTTGTCCATAATTAGTGGAATAGTCATACATAAAGCTGTAGGGGGGAAGAACATTGGTCAAAACCTTTGTGGGAAACAAAATCTGCTTTTTCAGAAATATTTTGATGGAGACAGGATACATGTGAAGTTAGTTTACAGTTTTAATATCTAAAAAGCACTAAAGATTTACAGAAAGTGATGTAATACCAGTCACTTTTTTCTTTTCTTTTTTTTTAAAGATTGTATTTATTTATCCTTAGAGAGGGGAAGGGAAGGAGAAAGAGGGGGAGAAACATCAATGTGTGTTTGTCTCTCATGTGCCCCCTACTGGGGACCTGGCCCATATCCCAGGCACGTGCCCTGACTGGGAATCGAACTGGCAACCCTCCAGTTCACAGGCCAGCACTCAATCCACTGAGCCAAACCAGCCAGGGCATCTTTCAATCAATATTTTTATTAAACAAATATAGTTTCTTTCCTAAATTTCCATGTTTGGTTGAGAACAGAGGCCATTTGTTCCTTTATTCACTTGGTGTCTATGATGGCTCATGATAGATGCTTATTGATGTTAATTTAATTAATTATGATGAATGAATGCAATTATGGGTTTGCTTTTTATTACTATCTCTGTTTACTATTTTGGACAATTACTATGTGTAGGTTTAGTTATTTATTGAAATCTTCTTAATTTTTAGGAGCATTAGCCTCCATGGACCTAAAAGAGACTCTAAAAGAAAATCTTGGGAAAAATCCTCTGTGAGAATTTATAGGGACGGGCAAGCCAACCAATTTTTATAAAATTGTGACGTTGATTTTATTCTTTTAAAGCCCATTTGAACGCCATTACTTTAGATTTTTTGTATATAGGTCTATTTTGATTTTTTGTATATATGTTTTTCATTAAAATTGATTTTCCCCATATTTGGTTATTTTTGTGATCTTCCAAGACTAATTTAGAGGATCTCTACATAGTCTGGCTTCTTTATGAATGTAGTATGTTCACATATGTAGTGCCCCATGTGTCATACTCACAACTCTTCCTTGGAATGTGAAAAGCTGTTGTTTCCTGCACTTTCGTGGAAATCAAGTATTAACAATGTGCCTAGCAATAAAGTTCCATCAGGTGGAGTATGCAAAGATCACTGGCTTAAGGGACATCTCAATAGCTGCGGTCAAATATTTGAAAGTCTGTCAGGAGGACACGAAATCCGCGTAATTCTGCTTCAAATACCAGATAGGGCAGATTGGGTGGGGATTCGGGACAGATGACTTTTATCTCTGTCTGAGAAAGGCATTTACCATAGTCTACAGGGACAGAGGTGGGCTCTCTCGGATTGAAGGTAAGTTCTCCTTATTGGAAGTTGTCCAGGCTGCCGTAGAAGAGGTGTTTGTCTAAAGTGGGTGGTTAGATTAGATACATTCCCGGTATTTTATTCTTTAAAGTTCTACTTCTGATGAAAGCAACTTACTGGTCAGCAAATTCCTTGGGATCTTTCCTGAATGCCTCACAGATTTCATCATTACTTGGCTCCACATAGGTAGGAAATTCTTGTGGCTGGTGCTTCAGGGCAGCCATGCAGAGCTTCCTCTCGAGACCCTCCTTGGCGCAGCACTCCGAGGTTCCTGAGTGCACCGGGAATGGAGAGTCGCTATCACAGGACCTAGCGGACAGTGCTGACGTCTAGAAAGAGAGAAGAAAAGCAAGTAAGCTCATTTGTGTATATACATATTTACAGACATACACACGAGTTTCCAGGCTCATAGTTCTTCATTCAGTGTAACGTCTTTAGTCTTAAATTTAAAAATTCTCATTAATAACAAACTGTCCATGCCCAAGTATTCATGAGATGATTTGTCAGTGTGGCAAGTTGCATAATCATAGTAATGGGCAAGTACAGGGTCTTACCGATGTTACTAAATGAATTTCCTCAGAGCAAGAAAACAATAGGACCTTTGTTAATAAGCGGACTGTGTTTGATTGCAGCCATTAAAAGCTTTATCCTCTAGTCCAGTGTTTCTGCACAGGGATATTAACATCTTCTGAGGATAAGGGAGGTCATTTCAAAAAGCTCCAATAAGATCACCCACCTGCTTTCTGCTGCAAATACCCCAAAGAGAATGCGGACCTCCCCCGCTCTCCTCCCTTCTTTATCACCTGAGCAGACTCTTAACTGTTAACAGCTTTAGTCTTCTGTATTAGTTTGCATTCTCTTAACCAGTGTTTCCTGAGCCCACATTTGCAGTAAAAGCTCTCATAGAATATATAAAAACAACAAATGCCTGGGCTGCACAACACAAATTCTGAAACAGTAGGTCAAAGATGAGGCCTTAGGATCTGTTTCTTCCCCTAAGCTTATTCTCATGTGTAGCATGGGCTGAAAACCGCTGGTACAACGTCATCTACTGCCTCAACACTGATACACTGATACAGGGGGCAGACTAAACCCATGGTTAAGAGGACCACCGAAACAATTGTAGCAACACAATGTTCACTTTGGAAGAATAGGGAATGAAAATATAGAGGGGATGGCTGGGGTGGGTGGGAGTGATGGGAGGAAAATGAAGACAACTGTATTTGAAAAATAATTTTTTAAAAAGTTAAAAAATGTAGAATAGAAATAGTCATCATGGCAAAAATTATTTTGGGATTTACATGGGAAAAAGTACTTTGAAATTCTCATTTTACACGTTTACATCTCTCATCCTCTTCCATATCTACCTGCCATCAGACACTCAGAATTTAGGAATTCTTAGGAACTCTCTCTGTTTTATTTTTCTGTCTCTTTCCAGTGAATCTCCTCTTTCATTCTATTTCTTTCCCTATCAGCTTTACTGTTTTTTATTACCTCCTTTCAAATAAGAAATTTACAAAGAAAAAGCATGAACACATTTAAAAAATCCTCTGAATAAGCAGGAGAAAGAGGAAAGCAGTGAGCACGAAATGTCAATTCCAGCTTTTGCTCTCCTCTGATCTGTCTCTACAAAATTGCAGCTTCTCTCTAATCAAGACATGGGTTAGCAGCCATGACTGGTGTGGCTCGGTGGGTTGGGTGTTGTCCAGCAAACCAAAGGTCACCAGTTCGATTCCCCATCAGGGCACAGGACACATTCCTGGGTGGCAGGTGTGTTGCCACGGTGAGGAGTGTGTGAGGGGCAACTGATTGGTGTTCCTCTGGCACATCGATGTTTCTCTCCCTCTCTCTCTCCCTCCCTTCCCTCTGTCTAAAAATAAATAAAATCTTAAAAAAAAGACATGGGTTAGCAAATATAGAAAATAAAAATATGTTCTGTTTTTCTAATCATGGTTGGTAATTTGATGCTTATTTATTTTAAGATGGTTCAGAAGGTCAGTTTGAAATGATGGGTTTTTTTAATGGATTTGGTGATTGGAGAAAAAGATTATAAAATTCTTAAAAAGCAGATAAGGGCCAGATAAAGCAATTAATTGTAAAAATAGTCATTGTACAAATTATAGTCTAATGAGATCTTTGGAGCATTGTTTCTGCAGGCCAGTGGCTGCAGGCTCGAACAGGGAGACATTGTCTGCAGAGGCTTTGTCCAGACGCATCCCAGTGCCATTCGCAGTGGGCCTGAGGCTGCATTAGTAAATTGCTAGAATCAGGTGTGGTTTCACCTTTTTTTAGCTACTGTCTGTGTTTTGAACCCTGTCATTTCAGCATTTTAATTTCTGCTGAAATTATATACTTCAGGGGAGAAAAACCCAAAGCCTGGTAGTTTATGTATATAGGACAACTTCTGAACACCAAATTAATTTGAGACTAACACAAAATTGCTCCGGGTCAGTCAATACCAGGCTTGGCATGATAAAGGTATCTGTAGAATTTTAAGATAAACAGAATATGTTAGAATTATTTTCTGAGTCAGTATATGGCCCAGTTTTCTCATTTGAACCTGTAGGACTAATGGGCAAAGTTGATTCATTATGCTAGAAAAAAAATCTGGATTTTAGGGTAATATTCTTTATATATCCCCCAAAATGGAGTATGTGGAATTGCTATCTAGGATTTCCCTAAAATATGGCATAAAGGCTTATCTCGGCTTCCTTCAGTGGGCCCCCATGCACCCGGCCAGGCCACAAGGACCCACCCTGTCGTCATAGCACTCAGGGGCGGCCCCTTCGGCACAGCAGGCTTCTGTCAGGGACACAACTTCTTTCACGAGAAGACTGATCTGTTCAAAGGTTCCACTGGGAAATTTTCTGCTGTACTGGACCATTGCTCTGAGGGGAAAAATAAGGTCAGTGTATTAATTAGAATTTTTCCACATTTGCACATATTAAATCTGTTCAGCTTTTTAAAAGAATAGTGTACATATTTTGACTAATAAAAAGAATATGAGGTTACCTTTTAATTTTTGTTCTGAGTAAATTGATCTTATAAAGCAATAGAAGTTGGACTGGAGGGTTCCATTATACCAGCCACCAGGTTTTTTCCCTCGAGCCTCCCCAGATGAACCTGTCCTGTACCTTGTTGCTTTTGTTTGCCAGTCCTGGCATGCACTATTTGCATGTTAATTTGCCATAGGAAACCATGCTTACTTATTCTCTTTTAACTCATCAATAAACATAGCAGTGACAAATTCTCAGACCATAGTAACGATAGTTCAGCTGGAATCTTTGGCTGTCCTCCGTTCTTCTGGCTTCTCTGCTACATCGACAATGGGCTCTATCTTGTTAATCTTAGCAGAAACCAGTTCAGCCCTTTATGGTGAATTGAAGTTACCTTACATGCAATTTCATTCAAGGTCAAGTAACCAAGAGGGTGATGACTATCTTATACTTACAAAGATGTGAAGTCATCTTTTCCGAGACTGGCGAGTTCCTTGCACACTTTATCCTTTTCATAATCCCTACCTAGAAACCAAAAAAATAGAAAGTTTTGTATTTATTCCCTTTTCATGAATGTTGCATTAAATGCATGTATACAAAGGGGTCACTCACATGACCTATCTTGGGTGAAGCTAGCATTTTCTATAAGCAATCCAGTTTGGGGTGCCTTTCTAGCCATTTTATAAAAATGGATCAGAAATTTTTGACATGCCATGAATTTTAATGGAAATGGGGGAAAAAATGAACACTGAAAGTAAGTTAATGATCTGTGCCAACAACCAGTGAGTCAGAACGTATTGATATAGCAATCATTCTTTTAGGTCCTATCTTTATAATAATGCCAAAATGGGACATTTTGTCCCTCCCTTCTTTATTTTGGTTTCACATAAGGTCTTGAAAGAAATAAGAATAAAGAATAAATGAAGAGTAAGTCTACATTCCAAAGTGAAGAACTAGCCCCACTGACGCAGGGCCTTAGAGGGTGAGAGGGGCTATATTGCCCACTTCCAGACTCTATAAGGAAAAGCTAGGAATTCAGCTGGGGAAAAACATGAAAATTAGGCAAAATACTTTTTTTGGAAAAGGTTCAAGTGTAGTGAAAGGGGCTTCAAGGAAACACTTAGAGATCTTGATGGATGACTCTTGGAGTTTGGAGTGCAATGAACAGGCATCTGGTTCACACTAGAGGAGCTGGGGCTGATTCGGTGGTCTGGGACAACAAAGGAGAGGGCTGTGAGTGGGACGCTGTGCTGTGGCTTGTGGACCCACTGTAGATCAAGCAGGAGAGCAGGCTGACCTGGAGTTGTTAAATGCACCATGCCCGCTCCCACCCCCAAGAAAGGACCACCTACAGGGCAGTGGGCCACCAACAGTGGGACGCCTCTCTGTGCAGAGGCAGGCAATTTGAAAACCAGAGGGCCAAAGGGAAGCTTTAAGATGCCAGCTGGATGTGAGAGATCCCGGGAGATGATAAAGAGGTCTCCAAAGAAGCTACAAAGAAAATGTCAACATTGAACATTTCCCATAGCCGGAGGAAACAACACTAGCTCACTAAGCACCCAGTGGACTAATTTTTCCTGCTGCTTACTTCTGTCTTCTCCCTTCCCTGTGTTTGAGGAACCAAAAGCAGTGTAGAGAGTGGGCAGAAGGAGGAAAGGAGAGCAGGCAGAGAAAAAGTACACATGTCTTCCTTTCACACCACAGGCAACAGGACTGACACAGGCCTGATGGTGGGGGATAGTTTCATGAACATGTGAATTTTTGACTCTTAAACTTAAGCAGATATTATCATGGCTGGTAGAGGTGGTTATTTTGAGGTTCAAAAGGACCAGAGGACCTTTTATTTGAGAGGGAACAAAAGAAATCATGGAACCTACTCTTCAGTCCATTCAAGACACTGCGGGGAGCTAGTCTGTTCAGGAGGAGAGGAGTTTCCCATTGTTCCTGGGACTCACTTGGTCAACACTTCTGTTACATACACAGTGGGGTGGACACGTGGAGGGTAGCTGGTGTTCTTCTTCCTTGATATGTCATTTATGCAAATAAGTCTAGGAAATTTTCCAATGCTTTATGATGCTCTACCTTTCAAAAAAATGTTAACAAGTACATAAATGGCTCCATATTTGTTGTGAGACAAGTGGTTTTAACTTTCAGTGACTTCCTGGCTTCAAACATTAGGAAATCCGTTTCAGGTGATAACGATTACTGTCATGCCTTTTAACACTCAAAATGTCCTTGCCTCCCAAACAGTTATGGTTCTGTGGGGAAGAGTCTTTACATAAATGAGGGTAGAAAGTTTTTTTTTATGGTTTGGAGTGAAAGATGGTGGTTGGATACAGGCTAAAGAGGGTTTTCTTTTTAAAAAGATTCTCTGTAGGATTTGTTGGATGTACTGGTGAGGGGAAGCTGTTGCACCTTGTGTCTTTCTGTGGATGACTCACAGTATAGCGCTGAGATAAGTCTCAGAATTAAGGACAAAAGTGTTCTTTGGCAGCACTTTGTAATAAGGGCCCAACTCAAATACCATCAAAATCACACAGAAGAGCCCATATGCTCAAATCTCACATTATCTCAGAAACTAGGACAAACACAGTAGGATTGATAGAGCTAGTAGTCAGTGGAGTACAGAGCCACTTGCAGCAAACCTCTGTTACATCTGAGAACCACTGAATCCGGTACACTTCCTGGAATTTATTGACCTGTTTACAAGGTTAGATGTTGTCAGTTTCAAAAGGTCAATATAAGGCATATTTCCGTTAATCATTAATAATATTCCCAGGGACTGGAGATTAGGATAGAGACGGGAAGGATTTCAGGCAGAGCTGTCCTCATGCAATGAAGAGCTATAACCTAAGGGTATCTACAGAATTGTTTTATGTGGCTCCTAAAAAAAAAATGGCCAGCAAGAAATTTTGGTTCAATGGGAGAACCTTTCTGTAGCCATGGCTAAATACTAATTGAGATGATGCACAGCTTCTTGGAGAAGTGATTTTGTTTTATCACTGAAAAAATTCAAATGGAGCTTAAATAACCATATATATGAAAGATCCTCATTTTAGTGCAAGGTTTTATCCTCTTAATCTTTAAAATTACTTCCAAGGGATTAGAAAGTAATCCCTTATAGAAATAGTAAGAAATAATATGGAAGCACCCCCCCACCCCAAAGCTTACTATATTTACAAAAAAATAGCTCTAATAAGAATGTCTTTCTCTTTTGAATGCATAGGAGCTAACTTTGTTTAATAAAATCTCCCTGTAAAACTGCAGAGATAATTTTTGGTAATACTTTCTATTGTGACTTCTCAATAACATTCAAGTGAGAGCCTATATTCAAATGGGGGCACCCTGATGAATATTTTGAGAAATAATTAGTTTCTAGCCTTTCAGGCTTAGATTTCTCACTTCAGCAAAAAAGTAGTTTTCATTTAGCACATCACAGGAATGTGTGAGTACATGTGAACATGGTGTAAGTGGCCACCACAGATCACTCCTTGTTATGTAGCTTTAATTAAATCAGCCACTTGCGTTTGCACAGGAGTACATTAGAATCCACAGGTTATGTAGTGCTTTAGCTAGAATGCAAATTTATTTGAGAAAAATGAAAAACTAGATTGATGATAGAAGACTTAAAATTGTTCTGAAGCCATTTTTACTGGACTATTAAGCCTTAGGCGTGACAGAAGCAAGGAGGAAGCCCAGAAGGGAGGTGCTGAGAAAATTCAGAATTTAAAAATAAAAGGGTCAAACTACTCCTACAAAACAGACCTGCAGCTCTTGCACCATGCATCTTTCAGGTGGTCTACTCAAAACATACTTCTGATTTTAGCCCTGGCTGGCATAGCTCAGTGGATTGAGTGCGGGCTGTGAACCAAAGCTTTGCAGGTTTGATTCCCATCGGGGCACATGCCTGGGTTGCAGGCCACGGCCCCAGCAACCACACATTGATGTTTCTCTCTCTCTCTTTCTCCCTCCCTTCCCTCTCTAAAAATAAATAAATAAAATCTTAAAAAATATTGTAAAAAAACATATTTCTTATTTTAAAAGTTTCATTTACTCATTTATCCAAAGAGAACATATACAGCATATGAGGTGGTGAGGCAATATGTTAATCATTTTCTTATCTTCAAAAAAAAAGCAAAACAAATACCAAGGTTCAGTTACAGTGTGATTATTACAAACTGATTCCTCATTCCGTGCAGTACTGCTTAATACATTTTTTTCACTCCTGTTGAGCTTTCTTTGATTCATATAATTAAATTCTATCTTGTATTAATTATAAATGACATATGCTGTTCTTTAATGTGCCATGTGGTGACAGAGAGGGTGTACTGGACTTTGACATGACCCCAGTAAATATTGGCATGATCTTAGTGACACTGGCGAAATCTTTTCCACACAGTGACCTCTGAGCACTAAATGTTTACAAATTCCATTAACAGAATTTTTGCTTTTTGCAATTGCATGTCTCATTTCTATCTGTACTGTGAAACATTCTGGTAAGTCATGTCTAATTATGGATTTTTGAGAAGAAACTTGATTTACTCACAAATCTTTAGTGCTCCGTGTAACTTACCCCTTCTGACACAGCTGACAACATTCATTCACAGAATGCAACAGAGGTGTCTGAAAGACTTACTCTGTGCCGGGCATTGGGTTCAGTACTGAATATTCAAATGGAGAGCAAAATAGATACATCTCTGCCCTCATGGAATCTGCAGTCTATTGGAGATGGACAATAAGATACTCACTGTCTTGGTACGAACTTTACTTTAAAAAGGTATTTTTAATGCTTTAACTATTGTTGTTATCTTTCTGTAATATCAACTTGGTCCCCTAGAAAAGCTGTTTGTATACCAGGAGCCACTGATGGACGCTGAAAAACATTGAACTGAGTACATCCTTATACAGAAAGCAAGAAATGGTCTTAAGTTTTCCAGTTGTGTTCTGAAGAACCATAGGGTTTCAGAGCTCAGTTGGGCATTTTATATTTTTGCTATTTTATTTCTTTGGTATTTTTATTTCTATTATATACTGACAGGTTTCTTTGTGTCAGAAAAGATCAGTATATTTGTTTTTGCTTAATAAAATCTTTAAGAGTCTGGTTTGAAGTGCTATTCAAACAGACTAGATAGGGGTGATTTCAGAATAATGATTTTATTTGAGCAATTAAATATTGCTGTGCTGGTTTAAGAAGCTGACCTCGTTATTGGAGGTAAAGGCACCAATTATAAAGGTATCACTAGAAACATTGTCGATAAAGAAGTAGCAATCAAATCAACATTTATTCCATTTTCAGGCTTTTTCTTTTGGTCATCTCCACTGATGTTTTTAATCATTATATGAAACATTAATCTGGTTTTTATATTCATATTGATGTTTTCAGGAAAGTATGCAATTTTCTGAGTTTGAATATATGGGAAAAAAATTCAATTCTTTTAATATTAAATCTAGGGCTCTACATGGCATCTATAGATTAATCTAGAAGATATTAAATGTACCTCTTAGTAGGCCACCAGTTTAACAAATGGGGCTTTTCTCCAGATCTTGACAATTTGAAAATAGTCAAAGATAAAGGGTACACAGGTCAGTTGCTCAAAAACTACAGTTGCAATAGTGGCCTGATAGTCACTTAAATCTAAAAGAAAGGGAAAAAATACCCCAAAACTAATGTGTGATTCATCATGGGTAGTAGCCTATATAGATGACACACTCCCCAAAGTCCCAAAGGAGGCCGTCTTCTTCCATGCTTCTCATTCCACCTCCTGTTCCCTCCACAGGTGGGGTGTTTTGTCATCTGCAAAGGCTTTTGCAGCAGTGAAAATAAGGGAACAGGTTTCCCTCTCCACCTCTGTGATGGGCGAGGGTAATGTCCCCTGCGTCTGACTTGGAAACTTAGGGTGAATTGCAGGGCTTAGTTTTCAAAGCAATGTAAAAGTAAATAACATGATAAATGGTTCACATTTGAGTGCCAACAGTTAGGCCGGTGCTCTTTCAGATATTTTATATATTATCTCAATCACAAAAATCTTGTGAGACTTGTAGTTATTACAGTTCACTTTCAGTATTTACTACATATTTTTGTGTGTCACTTTAAGAACTTCATCTCTGTGTATAATTTGTTCCTGTGGAAAATTGTATTAACATCCAAACAAACAACATTAACATTTTGAGCATATGTTATTTATGAGTTTGAGAATTACTCTATTAGAATTTAGTATTATTCTGTTTATGGTATTGAAGGATTCTTTATTGTTCCTGCCCTTCTGAAGTCTTAATTTATAATTACCACTCCTGGAAATGTTCATTTTTCCTCTTCATATTCCCTTTTTTAAAAAAAGCTTGCAAGGATTGTCAAACTTTGCAAATAGAAAGGTAAGCAGGTTGACTGAAAGTCTCAATCCAGTGCTTTGGTCTTTGTACAGACAGGGACATATACTAAGTAATACTCACTAGGCATTCGCTAATAGAACTTACAAAGAAGTCCAGTACAAATTGTTTCCTTTAAGCAGAATTGTATTATTTTCTATAAGGATTTCTTTAGAGCAAAGGTCATTTCTTTAGGTCCTGTGTACCTGGCACAATTCTGTACACACATGAGTTTTCACAAGGCAATCCATTAAGCTAATAATAATAATAAATTTATGAAATCTGAACAAAGTATTATTCAATAAGAAATCATAAGGTCATATTTCCATAATGTACATATTTGAGCTGATATAAACAGGAAATAGTGAAGATTCTGCTTCATTGACTAGTTCTGTGCTCTATCTCTTAATTAAAATAGTTCAGACAGCATTGGAGACAGATGATTTTGTATCAATGTATACATCTCAATGGCTATCAAAACTGCATGATTTCCATTTATACAGCTAATTCAATACAAGGCTATATTTTATATATGTAATATAAAATATATATATAGCTGTATATATATATATTTATTACTCTCTGTCTCCATTATCATACATGACTTTTGTCAAGATCTCTTGAGCCATTTACTGCATTTTTAAGTCCAACAGGTTACCATAAATGGCCTTATTTTGCAAAAGGAAACTTTCTTTTTAAATGTTAGTGATCATTCTTTTCTATTAATAAAACTATTTGTATAAACTTTTTCCAAGGCTAAAACAATTCTGTAGTTTTTTAATTATGTTGAAGTACTAACAAATTTTTCTTCTTCCTTAATAAAATACAATTTTCTAATTACCCAATTCTATGAGAAGTTGAAGATTCATTATTGGACATTATCCAAGACACCAAGGATGGAAAACTCAAATGCCCTTAAGATCTAGGAACTGTGTGCCTTAACATTTGCTCCAAGTGCAGAAAGGAAAATACCCAGCATTGCTTCCATGGTTCTCTTCAGAAGGGGCAGCTCTAGGTCATCTTTGTCATGTGAAGGTTTGACTCAAGCCACATCTTCTCTGGAGAAGCTAGAAATCTGGATTTTTGTGTGAAATCTTTAGATTTTAAAATGTCGACAGTGAAGTTAAACTTCAAAGACACTTTCTGGCCCAAACTACGTAGACCAACACGCCGATGGGAGGCTGTAACTTATTATGATTTAGGAACGAGATCCTGGGTCCAGGATACCTGGATTTGAATCCCTGCTGATAGTGACTGACAGTGAGACCAAAGTCAAGGTGGTTATCCTCTCTGCTCCTCCTTGGTCTTATTCATAAAACAGAGACCATCATACCTCATAGGATTGTTCTGAGGATTAAATTGGTTAATATATCTGAATGCTTAGAACAGTGCCTGCCCCCTCCACAGTAAATGGTGCCTGCCTCCTCCACAGTAACAAATATTACCCAGTTATTATTAGCTAAATTGATTTGGTTTATGACTGTAGTTGTACATGTGCATGAGACAAATCTGTTGACCACATAACAGAAACAAGCTACCATGCAAAAGAAAGCTCTAAAGCCATTGACACGTAAGGACAGGAAGCTTGAGAGTAGAGATAAGTATAAAACACCGAAAGCCATCATTGTCATAGAAGAGGTTGAAACAAAGCACTATGAAATTTTAGAATGGAAGAGGGCGTAAATGAAAGGAATTATTAGTTGAAGTGGACCATGGATGATGGCAGGATTTCAACAGTGGTAAATAAATTATGAGAGAAATTTAAGTTGGACGGATGACCTGAAGATGTACCTGAGGTTGGAAAATTCCAAGTCATATCTAAAGAGTAATGAGTAGTCCAGTAAAGAAACTGGAGTGTGCGACTTAAACTCAGAAAGACTTGGTAGTCAAAGTTTCCCTTATTCTTTAAGGTAATGGGTCATGTATTGAAATTCATTCATATAGGGAAATGACCAACTC